>MNCI01034664.1:463756-490815 GCA_015680685.1 Gnetum montanum
TCTTTATTGCCGTACACAACTTGGGTTCAGGTTACAAGCTGCTCGAATAAAGAGTCGTTCACTCTAGGACTCCTACTGCGGGCACATGGGAAAAATTCTAACTCTGGAGTGATCAATCTGCCAAAGCTTCGCTACTTCTAGCCAGGATTGGGAAATAAGGGAAGTGCCACCTCTTATTTATAGATATGGCGGCGGACCGCGATATCGCGTACACGATATCGCAGGGAAAGATGCGATATCACGACACATGCAGGTCGCGTCTCATCACCAAGGGTGCCTCCCATATGGGTATGGAAACCTAGAAATAGTCTTAGCTGAAGAGGGCTACGTTGCCTTTTGAAAATGGTAAAAAAAATTAAGAATTTTAATTAGAATGAGTGTCTTGAATTCAAGAATACAAAAGGTAACCAATATAAATTTTTCCTCCTTCCCAACTGGTGTCGCCATTTACCACTAGTCCATTGTGGACACTGCCATAATGTACACTACTTGTAGCTACTGAAGGAGGGAGAGAGAGAGAGAAGTGGCTAGATGGAGCCCGTTGATGTGTCTTTGATGCATAGATAGAACATGCCTTGTTGCCAACATGAGAGAGGAAAATTTGTCCCTATTTGAAGAACCCTACTATAGATGCACCACCTACCAAAAATAGAACGAAATTGTAGAATCCATGTCTCCAACTACTACTATGTACTATTACAACACCATAGCAGAGAGAGAGAAAACGAGCTGCCAGATCCTGTTGGTACGTGCTAGTAGACATGTTGTTGTCTCCAATCCTACATTTGTTACCATCACAGGTCTACTATGAAAAGGGAAAAAAACCATTGCCTCTTGATTTCTTGCTAAGATTATTGACTATCATCTACATAGCTCTATCGTTGCTGACTATCATCCCAAGAAAAATAGGAGAAGAGAGAGAGAAAAAACTATCATCCATTGATTTTTCAGCCCCTCAAGATCCCCTACCCATCTACATATGCCTCAATGGAGAAAGACGTAAATTTTTGGGAAGAGGACCTAATTTGTTAAGGAGGCCCTCACTCCCCCCCCCCCTCACCCCCTCTCGGGAGATCTCTACTTTATAGCTACCTATTAGTGATGTTTCACCTCCCCACAGGGTGATCCACCTTCTGGCACATAGATTCACTTTCCTACATGTCAGTTCACCTTCTTTCACATCAGTTCACCTTCCTGCATGTTGGTCCACCTTCCCGCATGTTAACATTGCTTGGTGAAATAGTATATGATTTTACAAGACAGTTTTGTTGATCATGGACTTGTGCAATAGCATGGGCAAGGTTGGCTACAATAGTATCTAGCAAACTTCCTAGTGATCCATTTAAAAAATTACAGTGTGAACTTCTTGATTATTATGGGGAGGGCTTGGCTAAGCACCATTAATGCCAAGCTAGGAATCAAAAGCCTTTTCTTATAAATCTCTAAGGAGAATGAGTTTTATAAAATAGAGAAAAAGAGAGTTCAATACATCACGTACATTGACATGAAATTCAAATACATTAAAATATAAGAAATCAAAAGCATGCATATTATAGAATGCAAGATGTGCGCCAAACCTACCAATATTCAAAGGTGCTTATATACAACAATCACAAAACAAGAAGATGCCCATAGGCTAACTACCGACAACAACTCTAGTTCTAAAATATGCATGAAACTAGCAAATATCCTCACAAGTACATATGTAGATAAGATAGATGAGATGGAGCCAACTCTCTAAATCCTAGCATAGAAAGAAATTAGAGATAGATTAGGAAGAGTTGAAAGTCCTTGATACCTCTAAATAGAAGCCCTTAGAGTTGAAATCCTTACCAACATCTTTAAAATATGCATTCTTAGATAATAAGAAGTTGGTAATCATAAATGTTCAACTCACCAAAGACTAGAGGGAAAAGTTGCTAAAAGAAGTTAACAAATGACCCATAGTCTTTTTCTAGTCATATGATGAGATAACAAGAATAGATCCACACATATTCCAACATCAGATCTACACTAATTCTAATATTAAATCTAAGAGACAACCGTAAAAAATGTTGAATCCAAAGCTAAAATAGATTATTAGAATGGAAGTTAAGAAACTTCTCAAGGTTGAGTTCATTTATTCAATAGTAAATAGTGGGGAGGTAATCCTACTTGTTATTGTACCTGAGAAAGGAGGGTAATGGAGAGCATATATATAGTTTAGGTTATTGAACATGGCCACTTTGAAAGACCATTTTTTATTATTATTTGTGGACTAAGTGTTGAACACTATTACAAGGTCCAACAACTACAGTTTTTTACATAGATATAGTGGCTACAATTAGATCCAAATCACTCTATAAGATTAAACCAAAATAACATTCACAAGTCCTTACATGACTTTTACATACAAAAAGATGTCTCTTGGTCTTTACAATGCTCTTGAAACCTTCCAACACCTAGTCCTTCGTATCTTTCAATAGCAAATTAGTAGTGGTGTAGAACTCTTCATGGATAACTTCTCCACCTATGGTGCTAATTTTGAACAAGCCTTTGGCTATCTTAACTAGGTACTAAAATAATGTATGAAAACAATCCTATAGCTCAACTGGCAAAAGAGTCATTCGATGGTCTAGGAGGGCACTATCCTAGAGCACCAAATTTTAGAAAAATAAATTGAGGTGGACCCTAAAAAGATTAGGATCATCCAAGGAATTACTAGAAAACCTTAAATAGTTAAAGATGTGAAGTCATTTATTCGACATACTAGTTACTATAGGTATCACATTGAAAACTTCTCAAAAATTATCAAGCTACTTTTTGAGCTTACTAAGAAGGATGCAACATTTAAATGGACTAAGAAGTACAAATAAGCATTACAACATCTAAAGTAGAAGCTTGTAGAAACATCAATTCTATATGCATTTGATTGGTCTAAACCTTTCCATATCATGAAAAATACATCTAATTATATATTAGAAGTAATGCTTACATAAATGGATGATCAAAAATACATATACTACATTCATTGTGTAAGCAGAAGCATTGTGGGTGCACAACTTAATTACACCACTACTAAAAGTAACTCATGGAAGTGTTGTATGATCTTGAAAAATTCAAGTACTATATGCTTAGATACCCAATTTTTATGCACATTGATCATAGTGCAATTCACTTCCTCATGAATAAGCCAACAATAAGCCCCCATATTATATGATGGTTAGTGATCCTACAGGATTTTGATCTAATAATGATGAACAAAAAGGAAACCAAGAATGTGGTTTCTAATCATTTATCATAATTAATATGGGATAACAAGGCTAATGAAGAGCCTTTATCTAACCAATTTTCAAATAAGATTCTGTTTACTACGGTAACCAAAGTTTAAGCACTAAGGATTACAAATTGGTATGATGAATCCCTCTCTTATCTACTCATAAAGGAGACTATTGTAGAATGGGACTATAGGAAGAAGTATAAGTTCCTCCATAAATTTAAATACTACTTCAAGATAGAGGAAACCTCTGTAAAATCTATGCTGATAGCTTAGTATGATGGTACATATCTAATAAAGATAAACTATGAGTCCTCTAGGATGCTCACAAGGGCCCTTGTAGAGGTCACTATGTATGAAGGAGAATGGCAATAAAAATCATGATGTTAGAATATTTCTAACCTACAATCTTCAAGGATTCCCACCATTTAGTCAATTCATACAAGTGATGTCAACAAGATAGAATGATGACAACCATAATGGAAGGTTCACAATAGTGAATCCAATCACTAGAGCCTTTCAACCTTTGAAGAATTAATTACATGGGACCCATCACTTCCATATCCAATGGGAAGGCTTACATTATTGTTGTTATTGACTATTGTACTAAATGGGCTAAAGTTATAGTTGTTACTGACTATACCTTTTCCACTACAACTCAATTCTTTTAATAATAGGTGGCAATGTATTTATTGCATTAATTTTTGATAATAGAAACCATTTCACATATGCTATATTTTGCAATTTGATGCAGTGTTTGTGAAACATAAACTTATGACTTCTTATCACCCACAAGCTAATGGATAAGCTAAAGTTATCAACATGGAGATCACAAGTATTTTGACAAGAACCATTAGTAGATATAAGAAGGATTAGAGCATAAATCTCAATGATTCCCTATGAGCTTATTGCTCAACATGGAAACTACATATAGGCTAATCTCTATTGTCACATTTTAGCCATTACATGGAGTAGTGCTTAAGATAGTTGAGGTAAAGAATTGCATATGGCTCTAGGATAAAATATAATCTTATGTAAGAAAAGAACTTTTTATTTTAGAATAAGTAAGGACTTATAATTAATTAAATAAAAATCTCATGTCCTAATTATAATTTTGAGTTTAGACAAGTTTAAAGCCAACCTTAGTAGGAGCTATAATATGAATGAAGTGCAGAATTTAAGCTTGAAAGTAAAAGCTCATATATAAGTAAGAAAAGGGTTTTTGAGTTCTTACAAAAGAGCTTGTGGAATAGCATCAAAGATTGAATTATTTGGTTTATTTCTATTCACGATTCCCATGAATTTTAGACCATGATTACTCACATGATGATATTGAGCAAATTTTGTTGCATTGTATTTGTGTGAAAGAATGATCTAAGTGAAGATAAAATCTAGGGGAAGTTCCAATAGGGATCTTGTAAAGCTTAATGTCTTTATGATAAATAGTTTTAAAAGTTGAGTGAGCAATCCCAAAATATCTTGCTCTATTAAGCTCATGAAGTTTCAAAGTTAGGGTTTTGAATTAACTTAAACATGGTGTAGAGAAGTTGTGTTAGCTATTGAAGGCAAAGCTTACACAAGTTTTAACTTAAGCATACACTTTTTTTGCTTACTAGTTAAGGTTAGAACATAAGAGATAGAATTACAAAGCTTGAGAAATAGTTTTATCTTGATATAAGATTGGCATTAGAACAAATAGTTAAGTGTTAAGGAAAATCCTCATTTGAGAAAAAAGGAACTTGAGCTGAATCCCAAAAGGATTGATTAAAATATGTTAATACATCAGCTCATATAAAAAAAATTGGTCCAACAAAAAGTGTAAAAAACAACCCTACTAAGTTAACTCTACTATGAAAGATCACAATGTTGGAAAATGGCTCTACAAGAAAAGTCCTTTTTAGGTTTCCCATGTTAGCTTCATGATGAAGATTTGTAAAGCTAGAAAGTAGCTTCATGAAATGACTCTACATGAAATTAATTGTTCATCTATTCCACATCAATACTAGAGGGAAGACATTGCTCATAGAGCCAACATTTAGCTTTACAAAGTAAATTGGACCAAGTTATTTCATGTCAACTATGGAAAGAGAACATTGTTTGTATTCAAATCTAAAAACAAGTGTAAAATTGATTTTGACATGTCAACTAATAGAGAAGGTTCATGAGGCTTAGAAGTCATTCTAAAAAGAAGCTCTATTAATCACGTTAGCACTTCACCATGTCATCTCATAAAGGTAGCTTATAGAACCAAAAAATGGTTTTATGAAGAACCTTTAGAAGTAGTAGAAATTTTCATCTAGATGAAACTTCATCATCTAGAGAACATGATCTCATAACGATGATAAGGATATAGTTCATCTAGATAACAAAATCCTATCTAGATGTTTCATCAACCATGTCAACATCTAGATGAAGCTTGTTTCTTCATCTAGATCAACATTGTCTCATTTATGATGAGCAATGGAGAAATCCAAACCCAACCATAAAAGTCACAAGCTTTCATGCATGACTAGATCATAATCTATGGGAAAGGCAATGTAATTATGCTAGCAATTAGTTTAAGTTTGAGACACTTGTCTTCCCACGTGAAGCTAGTAAAGTTTGTGTATGGTTTAGCTCATAGTGAGGTATATGATAATTGATGTTGTTGGGTCAATCCTACTCCTAGTGGACATGATGAAATGGAAATAGTTTCTAAGTCTAAGTAAAATAGTAAATGAATCTATTCTATCCTATGGTGATGAAAATCCATTCCTGATTTTCTATACATATCCTAGGCTTATGTAACTATTACTAGGATTACCAAGTACTTCGTTACTAGGAAAACTAAGCGATAATACTATTGGATTACCAAATGATCACACTTTATGTTCAAAATTAGTTGTACCCATTTCACATACTAACAACAGTAAAAGTAAAGTGCATTGAATAGTAAAACATTAACTAGGAAAGCAGTAATTAGTAGTCTAAGTGAAAACAATAAACATTATTCTAAGTAAAGTAGTAAACTAGAAGAATGCTACAATAGTATGAAATAGCTCAATCTTTATTGCCAATCATACTTGTTCCCCAGTACAAGATGTTTGAGTAAAGACTCCATTCACTAAATCACACTACACTACGAGCATTCACAATTATAAGTCCTTAACACTAAATTCACAAAAATAAATTGAAAGAGTTCTGTTACTATGGAATGAAACTTATTGTGGATTCGTGCGTCGAAGTGTTGTATTTATAAGTTAGCATGCATCCCGTGATATTGTATATATAATGACATATCTTATGCTATGATATCAAATCTATGAAATCATAAATGTGATATTAGATATATGATATGATACCAAAAGAAAAATTAACTTTATCACACCCCCATAACTAACTGAAAACTCATCCTCAAGTTACAATGAAATGAGGATAGAGTCCTTACAAAATTGGAACATAGACTTACAAGACACAAGTTATGACAAAATAAACTAAAAAAACTTGATGAATCTTGATGTAGCCTAAGTAATGCAAGGTGATGGTGGCTCCTTCATCAATTTCTTTCCCTTGTCATCGGGCTTCTGAAATAGGTATTTGTTGACCAACACCTTAAACTTTTCTTCTTTCATTCTAGAATCATGTACCATCCATGCTTCTTTTGTAATGTGTGATGGAGTTGGTACATCCCATAGACATGGCAATTGTAGAAACATCTGATTGACTTTAATGTACCATGCCATGAACTACCGCATCTCTTCTTCAAATGCCCTAGCGATCTTGTGCAACTCTTGATAATGAGACATTTTTTTGGCCAAGTTCACTACAACATATTTCTATCCTTGGTAGCTAGCCTTAACTACCTCTAATTCAAATTTTACCACCTGAAGCTTCAGCAAATCATCTTTTCGATCTACAAACTCCTTTTCATATAATGCATATATGGTTGCTACTTGCTATTCAAGCTTATTTCTAGACCTACCTACTATTAACATGGCTAAGTTAGCATAATGAAGGTTAGCTAATACCATGTATTCTTCTAAATCTTCTATCTGCAAGTCTTTGTTTTTAATCTCCACTTGGTGGACATGAGCATAGCTATCCAAGATGGGATGTCAATATGGATTTTCTGCTGATATGGAATTGATCTGGGCATTTGTAGTCTAGATTTCCTTCTAATTGATTTTTTATACATGCCCACTTGATCATGGAAGTGTTCTTTGAGCCTTTCATGCTTCTTTGCTTCATTCTACCACGTGCTTATCTCAATAGTTAATTTCTATCTAATTGTACATACCTCCTTCATTGAGAGGGTTCTATTTTCTCTTGCTAAGCAGCTCATATCTTGGTTGATCTTTATCAGGTGTTCTCTCAACTAATGGATGCGCTTCTCAAGAATGTTCTTCTGCTTCTCTACATTAGTCAACCTGGTGTTGTCTATAGTGAGTTTATTGTTTCCTCATGTGTTGCAATGAGTGCAACATTTGAGTATCCCTAGCTCTAGTTAGATCCACTAGTGGCACAACAAGTACATTAAATTATTCCTTGATGTGATTCGTAATTAGTTCTACTAATCCGGTTGCATCCTAGTGTTGCATGACCATGACTATGGCTCCTTCTCTAGTTTCAAGCATCACTTGGAAAAATGTAGTATTTTTAGAAATCTTCTATAACCATTGGGCCTCTCCTCCTGACTGCAATGATATTTTTCCATTGATAAGATCTATGAAAACTGTTGGCTAAATGGAACTTTCAATGAATTTGTAGAGGTTGGCTTCCTCATGCGTTCCTCAACTGATAATCTCTGTAATTTGTTGCAGATGACTCATTGATGGTCTATAATCCTACTGTAATGGTGGTGGAACCTACTATTACTATTGTTCTTGCTATTGTTTTTGCTCTTACTATTGCTACTACTCTTGTTGTTAACCATTGGATCCTACTTACTATTTTTGTATAGTGGTTTGTATGGTTTTCCCAGTGTCTATTTGTTCTTCCACCTAGTCCTTCTTTGATGTTGTTGAATTGATCATTTTAGCATAGGAAGTATTTTAAGCCTTCTTGAGGACGTCAATAGTGTACTCTAGGATTCTAACACATTTGCATAGCTTTTTGATGAGGAAAGGGAATGGAAGTATCTTGCCTTCTTTTTTTTAAACTACCTTTGGATCTCCATTAGGATTGCACTTCTTCTAGCCACATACATGGATAATCTATTTAATATTTTCATAGATAATAGGTAATGTGTGCTAATTTTGAAATAAATTCTCTCTTAAAGAGTTAACTCATTATCCTTCTTGTCTTATTTATGATATGCCCTTCACAACCAAAGTTTTATGGTGTCTATATCTGATCTATTGGATAGATGTGCTACTCTTTCCTCTTCATTCAGCACATTCAGGGCTTCAACTATCACCTTAATTGAATAAGAAATTGAGACTCCCTCAATATTAACTATGGCATCTTTCCCTTTGCTATGCCAGAATTAATAGGTCTCCCCCAAATACCATTCTATGCTATTTGAAAGTGTGGGCCATAAAAATGATGCTTGGAGTTATGTCCTCTTCACTTTTGACACAAATTCTATGAACAAGTCAAAGTTTAGCTCAACGATCATTGTAGTTAAGATTAATTTCTCTTGGATGGCTTGGAGGCAATTTGGTGAAAGTGTAAGGCACTATCATTATGCTTATGATTCTTCTACCTCCTTTTGGGCTAAATGTTTGGTAGCAAGAGTTTCTTGATGGATGTTGAAAGATTAAGCCTCCTACTCTACATGTTATGCTTGTGGATCTTGTTCTTTTGTGTGGCCTCTTATATGACCTTTGGGTCTTTTGCTCATTGATCCTTGTGTTGCTCCTCTCTTCGAGACCATCTATAATCATTAAGGATTTAGGAATTATTAAAATTTTTTCTCTAATTTTTATGACTCCTTTCCTTTCTCATACCTTAATTAGATCAAATTCTTAGCTTATTATGATTGCAAAGTTAGAGAAATTTTCAAAAAGAAACCCCATAGGTGTTAATTTCCTTATACCCATTCATAGTTATCCATTTTGCTCTTGTTTATAGCTCATAATAGTTGGTATGGTTTATTAAGAGAATTATTTAAGTATTTATAGCTTGATTTTTATCAAAAAGTTTTACTTTTTCCTTCATACTCATCCTTATAACACCTTCCAAGCATTATAAAATTGTAACTTCAATTTTTGCAATATATTGCTAAGCACATCCCCATGACTAAGTTGAGAGATTTATGATCAATAGGATTCAAGAATCGTGGAAATTGAAGCTAAGTGTAGAGTTATAAGTGTTGGAAGTTGGGAGGTCAAAGCTCAAAGTTCAAGAAAAATATGGCAAAAACTCTCCCCTCTTCAAAAGTTAGAAAATGAAAAATTTTGCTAAGTCCCCCATGGTAATGTGTAGCATAGTCAAATGATAGCATCATGAAATGACTCTACACAAAATGAGTTGTTCAACTATGCTACATCATTACTAGAGGGAAGACATTACTCGTGGAGCCAAAATTTGGTTCTACAAAGTAAATCGGACCAAGCTCTTCCATGTTAGCTATGGAAAGAGAACATTGTTTATATTTAAATCTTCAAACAAGTGTAAAATTAGTTTTCAAATGTCAGCTCATAGAGAAGGTTCATGAGGCTTAAAAGTCATTCTACAAAGAAGCTCTATGAACCATGTTAGCCCTTCATCATGTTAGCTTATAGAGGTATCTTGTAGAATCAAAAGAATGGTTCTATGAAGAAGCTCTATGAATCACATTAGCACTTCACCATGTTAGCTCGTAAAGGTAGCTTGTAGAACCAAAAAAAGGTTCAATAAAAAAGCTTTACAAACCACATCAATGCTTTAGAAATAGTAGAAATTTTTAACTAGATGAAAATTCATCATCTAGATAACATGAGCTCATAAAGCTGATAAGGATATAGTTCATCTAGATAACAAAATCCTATCTAGATGTTTCATCAACCATGTGAACTTCTAGATGAAGCTTGTTTCTTCGTATAAATCAACATTGTCTCATCTATGATGAGTAGTGGAGCAATCCAACACCCAACCATGCAAGTCATAGGCATTCACATGTGACTAGATCATAATCTGTTGATAAGGCAATGTAATTATGCTAGCAATTGGTTTAAGTTTGAGACCGTTGTCTTTCCACATGGAGTTAGCAAAGTCTATGTGTATGGTTTAGCTCACAATGAGGCATGTGATAACTATGTTGTTGCACCATTGTTACTCCTAGTCAACATGATGAAATGGAAATAGTTTCTAAGTCAAAGAAAAATAGCAAAAGAATCTATTCTATCCTATGATGATGGATATCTATTCCTAATTTTCCATACACATCTTGAACTTATGTAACCATCACTGGGATCACCAAGTACTTTGCTACTAGGTGAACCAAGTGATCATACTATTGGGCTACCAAGCGATGACACTTTATGCTTGAAATTAGTTGTATCCATTCCACATACTAACAACAGTAAAAGTAAAGTGCATGGAATAGTAACACATTAACTAGGAAAGTAATAAGTAGTAGTCTAAGTGAAAATGGTAAAAGCTATTTTAAGTAAAGCTGTAAACTAGGAGAATGCTCCAATAGTATGAAATAACTCGATCTTTATTATTAGTTACACTTACCCCCAAGTACAAGATGTTAAAATAAAGACTCCATTCACTAAGTTACACTACATTGCAGGCATTCACACTTCTAAGTACTTAAGACTAAATTCATGAAAAAAAGTAAAAGAGTTGTATTTATAGGTTGGCATGCATCCTACGATATCGCATATATAATGATGTAGCTTGTGCTATAATATTGGATCTATGATATCATAGATGCAATATAGAGTATACAATATCATATCCAAAGAAAAATTGACTTTATCAATCTACCACATCAACATTATCACATCTACAAGTAGATGAAGCTCCTTTCATCTAGATTAAGGTTGTTATATCTATCATGTAAGAATTTCTATGTCAACATTACCATATCAACAAGTAGATGAAGCTTTTGTCATCTAAATCAAGGTTGCTACATATACCACATTAGCAAATAGATGAAGCACATAAAACCAAGAATTAGATTTTTAAGATGATTCTACTTAAGCAGCTTATCAAGTGAAAAAGTAGTTGTACAAAATAATTCTCCAAAAAGAAGCTTATTTTCATTTCTACCACATAAGCTAATTAGCAAGATGAATTTGTAGAACCAAAATTTAGTTCTATGAAGAAGAGCTAAAATCATTCTATGAGCTACATCATCTTTAGTCATGTTAGCTTGTAAAGGAAGCTAGTAGAATTAGAATTGAGTTCATCAAAGAAACACAAAAAATGTTCTCCCAAGTTAGCTCTTTAGATGAAACAATTAGTAAAACTAAAAATTACAACAAAAAAAAAGAACTATAGAAAATGGCTCTACCACGTCAGTTCTTAATACATTAGCTTGTAAAACTAGTTCACAGACCAAGATTTCCCATCTATGAGTGAACCTTACCATGCAAGCCTTACCACATTAGCCTATGCCACGTCAACTCTTGCCATGTTAGCATATAGATGAAGAATCTCAAGTTCACAAAAAAAACTTCATCTACCACATTAGTAGATTTTAGCACATTTTTCCATGTCAGTGTTCTGTCACATCTGCTCATAAAGTTAGTTCATAGAGCCAGATTTCAACTCTATAAAAGAGCATTACCACATTAGCATCCTCCATGTTAGCTCATAGAACCAATTCGTGAGGGTGAAATTTAGCTTTATGAATGGAACTGAAAATAGCTTGATTAGCCATGTAAGATCTAGACAAAGAAAAAGACTATAAAATTAAAAGGTGGTTCTATGGAATTAGCTTTTCAAGCTAATCAAAAACTCATTATATCATGTCAAAGCTCATTCCAAGCCCACAAAATATTACATTTCATGCACATGCACATCGTTTTTTTAATCTAGCTTGACAGGGGCAAGGTGTAGCTCACAAAACTAAATATTAGCCTTACTCTATTTTGCCACATTAGCGCTTTAATGAAGATTAACCAAAATATCTCTACTAAAAAATGCAAAAAGGCTCTACTATTGATGACAACATGAAGGCTAAGTGAACATAGAATCAAAATGAAGCTAAAAACCACCATTAAAACATAGAGCCATCATGACAAAAACAAGCTATAATTTTGCAAATAAAACAAGGAGGAGTGGGAATTAAAGAGTTAACAAAAAGTCATTACATACTAGTACAAACAAGGTCATTTAAATTTGCTAATGATGATTACTAGGATTATGGCTAAATTGCTGAGGAAAAAACTTGGATTCAAGCCAACGTGAAAGTTTCTTTGATAGTTTCAATAGATTCTCTAACTGAATCAATTGTAGGAGTAACAAGCACTCAAAGAAGTATTAACAAAGCTTGATAATGCTAAGCTAGATTCATGAATCAAGATATTAAAACTTTCCACAATTGATGAGTGGTAGGTACCCCTTATGCCCAACCATACAAATCACAAGTGTTCACATGTAATCCAGTCAAATTCTGTGGATGGGACTAGTGTGGTATCTAGATTGTTAAGCATTGATTGTAGGTCATTTTCTTCTCACTTGGACTAGTGGTAGCTTTATAACGTATGGTTTAGTCGAAAGTGAGGCATATGCATATGATGTTGTTGGGGCCTTAAACTAACCTTAATAATAACATAGAAATTAATTATTTAATCTAATTAATAATAAGAAGATAAATTCTAAGCTATCATAAGGGTGATGAGTGTTCATTTCCAGCTTTCTATACACATCCTAAACTCACATATCCACTGCTGAGATTACCAAGTGTTATGCTACTAGGCAAGCCAAGTAATAACGTTGTTGGGATTACCAAGCGAATATGTCTTTACACATGAAACTAGTCACACTCATTCCACAAATTGACTAATATTCATGGAAATGTAAATGTTAATTATGTCTATTAAAAGTAAATCTATTCTAAGTTAAAGTGTTGTAATGAATATGAATGAATCTTGATCTGATTGCCATTCATGGAATGTGTTCAAGTACAATGCCACTCAAATAAGACATCATACAACTGACTCAAATCCACACTATGAGCACTCACTGATTTTTGGTTAAGATTATAAGAGAAAATTGCAACAGCCTAGCTACACTACTAACCAAATGGTGGTAAATATAGGGTGAGGCTTGCATATTTATAGGTGAAGATAAACACCATGTTGACACATATGCGTCAATGCATCAAGCCATGTGTTAACGAGGATGCGTTGACATAGCTAATTTATAGTAGATGCAATGTAGCAACCAACTAAGATGCATTGATAGGGATGCTACAATATAGATGCAATGTAGCATCAACGATATTGCAACCAATTGATGATTCATCATACCCCCATAATTGACTAAAAATTCATCCTCAAGTTAACAAAATAGGACTAAGCTTTCTTTACAAAATTGGGAATGTATAGGATTGTTGATTAACTATAACTACTAATTGATTGTGAGTGTTGCATTGAAAAATTTTATTCGAGTGGATGTATTACAAAATGAAAAAATGACTAGACAGACATTAAAGTTTATAAAATTTGTAGAGGTCTTCAAAAATCCACTAAAGATGAATCTTCTCGTTGTCACTAATGGTGGCAAACTTCCAACCTTGATCATTATGTTGGTGTTTCACTTTTTATGCAAAACATTATTAAAGGATGGGCAAAAATTACTTCTCATTATCTCATGGATCTAGCAAACATGTGATGTTTAAGCCTTAATCCTTCTATGTTCTACTAGTTGTCTATGGGCATATCTTCCTTTGTCCTTCTCTTGGCCTAGGCATTCTTTCTAGCATCACCTAATCCACCAAAGGATCAACATTAGTTTTGGTAAATTTTCCTTTATAATTAACCCTTTTTGAATCCCTTAGTTAGCTTAAAATGTTAGCATTTCGGCACAAGGTGATAACAAAGTACTATTCCCAAGGCTATGAGGTAACTAAAATCATCAAGCTATATTTTGATTAAGTACTATTAGTTACCATAATGTTCAAAAATAGGATGTTAGGAAAATTTCAAAAATTTAAAAAAGTACAAAAAGTACATCCTTAGCCCCCATGATGAATGAGCGTAACTCTAGAAGTGCACAAGTTTTTGAATAATTAAAACCAAAGGTCTAGTGTAGAAGATGGCCAAGAAATATTAAATTTGAAGGATATTTAAATAAAAAAGTAGGAAAATTTAATTGAAATTGATTAGAAGTAGTCCCAAAATCATGTATAAAGTTAAAGAAGCTATTAATGATGCTTTGGAAGATGTGAGGGTTAGTGCAAAGCCATGATAAACAAAAGTTATGCAAGTGGATCCTCCCCAAAGCAAGCTGTTGCCATAATGCCCTTGCATAACCACATCTATAGATGTTCGTGGACACCTTGGAAGTCAAATGAAGATCATGCCTTTATTTCAAAAAACACGCAACTATCTTGGTTGCGATGTTGCACTATACTATATAATACCAAAAGCCTCATAATTGTATGCAGCAATGAGGTGAATAATGGAATGAGAAGGGATTGTAGAGATAAGGATGTAAGGTACTGTACCATGTCCACAATAGGTTCTTATGTTAATTGTAATTTAAAATGATCATCATACTTATTAATCCAAGTTTCAAACCAAGTCCATACCATTAACAATGACCTTGCATTGATGTGTTCCTTTTCTTCTACCATCATAACTCCATAACAACCACAAAGAATGATCATCACTCCAAAAAGAGAAGAAAAGATAAGGAAGGAAGGGCCTTAGTTAGAGGGGTGCCTTTAAGCATGGGTAACATATCTTTCTAGCCCCATAACTAGTGTTTATAGCCCATTATTATGTTTAAGGGGTGTGCTTTGAATTCCCATTGTGTGTGTGTGTGTGTGTGTGTGTGTTTTTATTGTATTTTTGTTTTATTTTATTTTATTTTATTTTTGCATCAATGGGAACCACACTATGCAAATACATAGCTTCATGTTTATTGGTTGACAATAAGGGTGATGACACATTCCATGAGAGGTCATAGATCATAAGGAAGGCAAGAAGAGAACCCAACAAATCTCCTTGAGGTCACACTATTTGCAAATCCCACTTGGTCTTTTTCCTCTTTCTCCAAGGTACAATGGTCATTAATTTATTTTAGTTTCATGTAAGAAGAACCATACTATTTTCATGATAAAGACCTTTTATTTAGAGAACTAGAGGAATGGATGAGGTGGTCTTACTACTTTACACAATTATTTACCCAATCATCTTGATATCATAGGACAAAACCCAACACATAGTGTTGGCTTTTGCATAATGACTAGCAATGTTATTAACAAAAACATAGAAGACATTCATAAAACATAAATAAAATGATTCAAGAAAAGATAAAATTATAAAAAAATGAAAAATAACAAGAAATGAAGAACATATTGAGAATGAGCAAATTTTGAAAGAAATAGGAAAATGATAAAATATTGTAAAAAAAAAAGTGAAAAGCACTTATTAGTTCTTGATTCAAGATGGGGCATCTCCCCTATGACTAAACTCATGGGTGAGCATTCAAAAAATGGACCACACATTTCCTTGGTTATACACCATAAACTTTCTATTTATCATCTTTAATGATTTAAATTTTTGCTTGGTAGCACATTTAACAATGATGATAATCACATCTTAATTATTTCGGGACATATCTTTAGCTAGACTAGAAAACGTTTTCTTTTTAATGGATCTAAACATGTTTCCTTGTTTATTTTCTATTTTCATTCTTGTGTCTCCTTGTCTAACATCTTCTTTTGGTGTGTAGTCAAATTGTAATATGTTATTCTCTAAGTTCTTTGTTTGGCTCATGTTATTAGAATAAGAACTAATAAATTGATTGGATATTTCCATGCATCTTTCAAATAGTTTTGTACTTTTATTTTCAAGCCAATGGGTATCTTCTAGTTTAGTGGCTATTGTGCAGACTTGTTGTTGCTCCCACACTTATTTATTAACTTTGTTGTGGGTTGATATAGAGGTTGTGTTAATATTTTGAACTTCTGACCCACAACTACACCCCTTATCATTATTAGTGATGCATAAAGTTTTCTATCTCTCCATAGTGATAAGTTCATCTTTTATATCTTATGTTAGAGTGGTGATGATTGGCTTCTATGTATGATTAGGAGACATTATTTTGGTGAGGAAGGGTGTTGCACTAGATTGGCCTTGTGCTGGTTTTGATGAGCTAGTAGGTCTATGAGTTTTATGCCCATGTGAGGAAATTGTCCTAAAAAAGGACATTTTCCAGACTTTGGTTCAGATTTACTAACATTATCATTTACGTGTATGTTCATAGCACAAGTGGTATTCTTCCATTAAGTTTATGGTGGAAATCCTTCCTGTGTTGTTACTAATGACATATGTTGGAGGAAAGTATGAGAATATTAAGGATGTGATAGAGGATAAGAGGTTTAAGTTGGTGATCTCACATGTGATGTTGTGGGTTAATGATATTCAGTAGAGTGGTAGTAGTGATTTGAGGTAGAGGAAGCCAAACCACTTGGAGAAATAGGTTGTTGAACATAGTATCCATGAGGGTCAGGCTAGCAATAAGGGTAATGTTGATTTGTTGATGGCATCCACCATGACTGTGATTTTTTCCACTATGGTTGGTAGTAGTTTTGAGGTTGATAAGAGGTTCCACTAAAATAGTACTATTGGTGGTAGGATTGTCTATAATTGTCATGTGGATAGGGTAATCTCCTAGGCTCTTACTACTCTATAGACTTGGGATTCAAAGAAAAAGCTCCAAACTCTTGTAGATGTAACACAACTAGGAAATAGCCCTTTGGATGTTCATATTGGTAGATGTTACATCCATTGATTTCATTTGTATTTGAGTTTGTAACCTCTTCTACTATAGCAGTTTTTCCTTTTTACCAATAAGTGTTCCTACCCATTTCTTTGTTCTTTTTCCTCTTCTTATTTTGATCACTTGATCCTTTTTGTGTTACCCTCTCCTCTATGATTTTCATGTAGGTTTTACCTTTCTCATTCATCAATTCCCACATCTTATCTATCCTTTCTTCAAGCTCAATAATAAACTTTTGTATTAGCACGGTTTGTTGTGAAATCACCTCATCAAGAGCTACCTTTTTTATCTCATCATAGATATGGACCTCCTTCTTTTAAAGAGTTGGTTCGTAGTTATATTCCTCTACATTCTCTCATTTACATAGCTCTCCTTCTTCTTTTGCCACCTACTCAACTAGCCTTTGTATCTAATGAACTTTCAATTTGGATAACTAACCTTGGGCATAAATTCCAAGGATCTCCCTTGTTTAATTACAAAGCCCATCTATGATGTGGAAAAGCTACTCTTTCTGAGAAATACCATGGCCTAGACATCTATGTAGTAGAGAATAGTATCTATCCAAGGCCACATCCAAGGATTAATGTTATTGTTGCTTCAATCCTTGGATTTATTTTCTTAGGTTAGACCTCTTGCATAGGTTTGGTATTTTTTTGTAATGTTTGAACATTGTGGACCACTGGTGGATTGAATTTGGTTCCAATGATCTATACCAACTTTTAGCTTCACCTATTAGTGTCCTAGGGAAAATCTTAAGCTTTTCCCACCTACTTTCAATGTTTTGTAAGGTGTAGGCATCATGGAAGGCTTGTAAATGATGCAGGAGATCATAATTATAGCCTCCCTTAAATTCAGGAATGTTATTCATATCAATCCATTTGATGTGGCTATTCCTTCGATGCCTATGAGGTATTTGAACTACCTCCCTAATTTGTGTCATGCTCCTAGTAGCCAACAAGGGTTCATCTTCATCAAACATGTCATGGTAATAATTTCTATTTCTATTTTTTTAATAGTGATGATCTTATCTATGCTTAGTTTGATGTCTTTCATCTTTCTGTTACATTATGTTTCTAACTTCATCTTGATCCCTTAGTGAAGCTCTATCTCTATACCTACATTCATCTTCGTCAAAACTAGATGTTGAAGATGAAGAGGAAGATGATGAATTGGGAGAATCACCATGGCTTTCACATCTCCCCCTATGGTCCCTTGATTTATCTCTTCTAGGTTTTGAGAAAGTCCTAGGACTTGAGATCCTCCTTGTTCTAGAACTTGTTCCATCCCCTCTAGAGTTGTTTGCATTAGTTGAACATAGTCTTTGAATGTAATGAGAGTCTATGAGATTCCTACATTTAGTGATTCACTCCAATTCTCTTCAGTATAGATCCTATCTTTTCTTCTATTAGTGTTCTCATCATGTGAGGGATTATCAACTCTATGTGAAGGAGACATGTTTTTATTTGATAAAATGTGTGATGAGTGGTGAGAAACCCATACGTCCAACCATATAAATCACTAAGGCATTCACACATGATCTAGTCAAATTCCATGGACTCCTAGTGTTCTTGTACACATGATTCAATCTAGGAGGTAAATCTAATCATGGAACAATCATTGTCTTCCCAACTACACTTGTGAGGCTCAATTGTATGGTTAAGTGTAATTGAGACACATGATTTTTATTAATTTATATTTTGTTCATCTAAGGTTGGTAATAGATTGAGAATAAATTGATTAACTAATTCAACTAAGTTAATTACTAATTAATAACTAACTATCCTAACATAAGCATTCGGTCCCTCTTTCGATACACATCCTGAACACGTACAACACTGCTGGGTGACCAAGTGTTAAGTGCTACTAAGATTACCAAGTGTTATATGTATGCTCAAAATGGTCGTACTTATGTATGCTAATCTATTTAGCTTAATTAATTAATTACTTAAATTTTTGATCATTATAACTTAATTAATGAAAGTAATAAATGCATAAATAAATCATTAAGCTAGTCCAAGTTCTACAAAGTTTATCAAAAAGCTCATCTTTATTGTCGCACACACTACAGTGCTTAGGTACAATAATGCTCAAATAAAGATCCATATACTCCTTGACTCTTATTACGGGCACTTAGAAAATTATTCTATATCTTACAAAACAAATTGCGATAATTTCACTAGCAATTGAAAATCTAACTTCTTATTAACACAATTAGGATGTCATATTTATAAACCTACTAGGATGCCATGTCGACAAGTACACGTCAACGTTGGAAACCCTATGTTGAGGAGATTCCATCGACAGGGTTGCATCAACAACATCCCATTGATGTAGCCAACCAAAGACACTTCATCATACCCCTACAACTAAATGAAAGCTCATCCTTGAATTCTTTACAAAATTAGAAATGTATGGAATTATTAACTGACACAACATAACAAAACAAAACTAACTGCTAAGGTATACAAATCAACATTGATTACAAAATTGTGGTGTTCATGACATAAAATTGAACACTAGAACATGATTAAACCAAATTGGATAACATAGGCTCTAATGGCATGAAGATGGTTGAAAAGATTAGATAGTCCCAAGAGGTGAAGGTTCTTGAGGTTTCGAAGGCCCTTCTCTAGCATCGGGTGCACGTGATGGTTGAGGCGGTTATGGCTATCTTGCTATAGCTACCACTTCCAATCGAAGGTGAAAGGCATCCAACAATGCCTTCATCGTCTCCTCCTTGTTTCGAGGATCATTCATAGTCCACATGGCATAAACAATGTGGGATAGAATGGGGATATCCCACAAATAGAGCATTACTAGGAACAACTCCTTCACATTGACAAACCAAGCAGAAAATTTCTTACATTTGATATCAAAAACTCTGAGTGCATTCTGCAACTCTTGGTAGTCATTCATCATCTTGCCTAGGTTCTTGGTAGTTGATCTTTGATTAGTGAACTTTTCCTTAAGAACCTTAAGTTTTTCATTTCCCACTGCAAGTTTCTACATGGTGTCCTTGTATATCCAACAAGTATGAGTTGGCTAATTGTTTCTCCAATTTAGACCACAATTGTCTAGTATTTAGCATAGTCAAATTTACATATCAAAGATTGGCAAGCTCCATATATTTTTTCATCTTCTTAATATGCAACTCCTTCATGCAAATCTCCACTTTTTTGTAGGCATCTATCCCATCAATGATAGGTTGCTAAAAATCTCTTCCTTGCTGGAGTTGCTAGAGGGTCTCATTTACTTTTTCCTTTACCAACTAGATATGTTTTTCACTAACTTATTTTTGTAGATTGACTTGATTCCTATAGTGATTTTTTATCCTCACAAATTTGAAAGCCTTTGATTTCTAGGAAACTACTTTGATTATAGTATTTTGGCGAAGAGAATGGACCTCTTCCATGAAGAGGTTTCTATTTTCTATTACCAATCTCCTTAGCTCAATGTTCACTTTGGCTAGCTACTCTTGTTGTTGATGGATGAAATCTTCCATCTACTATTTTTTATGCATCAACATTTTATAGGCAATGATTCTCTATAGTCAATTGTACATTCTCCTAGCGAGTCTAATCCAAGACCCTCTGAATTTTATGCTGAGTTACCTTTGCCAAGGGTTGATAGAATACCACCATCTCCATTTTACCTTTAACCTCTTTCAATCTTGCGTAAAGATTTGAAGAGCTTCATCCTTTGTCAGTGCTATGTTGAGGAATGCAAGGTTGGTAATCTAGGCTCTTAGTCTGGCAACCTCTATAGCCAAGCATTTATTTGGCTCTTTAACTAGTTCAAGTCACCCCTCCAAAATGATGTTCTTGCCCCTTGCTTCTAGAAAATTCAAGTAGGTTGTAGTTATGTTTTCCAAAAGATTGAAGATTTCTAGAATCGGTTGCCTAATTCCCACCAAGTGGTCTAGCAATTATTCATGCTATGCTATGCTCAACTTACTACTTACTATCCTAGCAGAAATCTTCACATCTTTAATTGCAGAGACATCTAGTACAGATGTCATATGTGCATTTAGAGTTTTGGCAATTCTATTAGCAACTAGATCTACTACTATCTCTTGTCCTTGGTATTGCATAACCAAAACTATTGCTCCCTCACCCTCCTCCAAGTGCACTAAAAAAGTAGTGAGATTCCCAAATATTTTTGGGAATTTTTGTTATTCTAAGAGGGATACCATTACCTCTTGGATGCTATGATTCAATCTTATGGGCAACTACATTCTTTTGACTGAAATGATTGGTCCACCTTTCTCCATCTAGCTAACTATTCAAGCCACTTCATTCAAGTGATTCATTGCTGGCCAATACACAGATCGATTTCCATTGCTCATTCATGCTCATTACTCTTGCTCACATAAGAGCCATTCTTGGAATTCATGTAACCATTGAGAAGTTGTAGTGATATCCAGCATTATTTGATGAGCGGGTGGTGGAGGTGGTGGCTACTGCTACTCTTCTTGGATGACTTTGGTATGGACTTTATCTTTCATCATCTTCATGTAGTTAGCGAATGGAGAACATAGGACTTTGTCATTTGTATAGCAGATTGTTCCTCCCCTCCAACATAGTTTTTTGATAAGGCATGGAAAGGAGAGTGCCTTTCTTCCACATTCATTCTCATTGAAGTGCTTTTCTATCTCATGATAGATTAGTTATGGAAGGTTGATAGGGAATCTACCTCTTAGAGTAGCACACGCATGGGCAGAGAAGGCAATGATCTTACTTGGCCTCACTATTTGATTAAGGTGAAAGGTCACAATCTTGTAGTAAATTCTCTTTGTTGGTATAAGTACACCATAATTCTTATGGTCAACATGATAACACCACTATAGCCATTCTTTCTTAATGCTAGGGTTTGCCTATATTAGAATCTCAATGAGATTCTCCCCAGTTTTTAGCAACCCAGGTGCCTCTTAAATGGCTTGCATTGAGTATGACACTAAAATGTCCTTGATCTTGACCATTGAACCAACTTGCCTATTATTCTAGAATAAGATCATCTTTCCCATGTACCACTTCCTAATGGAAGTGATGATGGCCCACATGGGAGAGGTCTTCAATTAATCTTGTACTTCCGAAGGTGCTTGCTCCAAGAATGAACCAAAATTCAACTCTTGGAGCACCTTTTTCTAAACCTCATTTAATTTGATCTGGTTGAGTTAGGATTCTATCATGGTCACCTCAAGGTTTGCTTGTGGAGCTGGTGCCTCATCCCAGTGGTATTGCTTTGTTGCTATTGCTTATTCTAGAATCTAACAGATAGATTCCACTTTGAGCTCCTCCCTAAGAGATCCTATAGCATGGGTTACTACTTGTTCTTCTTGGGCTTATTCTTGGCCCATTCCTATTCTTGGTCATTTGTCCCATGGCTGTGATGGTCCTCCTTCCTATGTGTGCTTCCCCTTTGGTTCCATCTATGGTCAAAACACATCCAAGGATTAATATATATAATGTGTAACTTATAGTGTTTCGATACCTCATCTAGTCAGTTAGTTACACTTAGGCTAAGGTTGGAAAATGGTAGATTGGTTATTTTATAATTATTTTATTAATTTTTAAGTTCAAAGTGTTACTGAAGCTAGTTGGAAGGGTTTAACTCTTCTAATTTGATGTTTTCATGTTGGTTTCTTTGTTACACCTTTGTGGGAGTTAGAAACATTTGGAAAAATTTTCTATCAAAAAATTTAGGTTTGTGGCCTCCATGACTAAGAGCTTACCTCCAGTAGCTACAAGGTCAAAGAATGGAGTGATTTGGACAATAAATTAGGAATATATGGCTTTTGGAAGATTTTGGGCTCTAAAAACTATAAAAACTCCTCTTGTGTTTGAAGGGAAATGTGAAAACTTCAAAGTGTGGATGCGTATATATATACTATTTTTGTGTTGCATCGATGAGACCTCATATACATAGGGGGTTCATCGATGGGTACCCATTTACGAAGAGTGTACACAAAATTTTCCAACTTGAATTTCACAAAAAATACATGGAGAATTTTGATGAAAGTGGGATCCATGAAGTCCTAGAAAAGCTAAGAATTTGATGGAATCATCGAAGAGGATCATTGAAAGCTAAAAAATTAAAAAATTCAAAAATTGGATGGAGATTGTGTTTATTAAAAAATTTCTTTAAGGAGCACATAGTTGGATGCATCGAATGGGGTGCACGAAGGTTTGAATTACAAGAATGTCTAAGGATGAGATACTTAACTAACCCAACCAAGAGATATGCAAGTGGATCCTCCCCATAGCAGGCACATGCTCGTTTTTCCCTTGTATGACCTCAACCTAAGGAGTCCATGGATCTCATAGGTGATTAATGGTTATGAAAGTTAAGGACCAAAACCTGGAAGAATCTACCTAAGAATTCAGGTACGTCAAACCAATACATCAAATAAGAACATGGACACCAGCACTAAGGTGAGTCATGGATAACATAGATGGATGAAAAAAATTGGAATGGAGTTCCCAATTATGGTCACATAAATTCCCTCATGAATTTTGTGGTTAAATGACTTGATAAATTACATCTTTAGTCCAAACCAAAACCAACCATGTTCAGTGACTTCTCATCACCACTCTAAGACCAGTCCATCCCCTTGAGACATAGGAGTGCTCCCATAAATCAAACAATGTTCCTTATAGAGAAGAAAAGAGAAGCAAGAAATGAGAAAGGACCTTAGTTAGAGGGGACCTTGAGGCATGCGTAACATATCTTTATAGTCCCATAACCAATGCTTGTAGCCTGTTATTCTGTCTAAGGGATGTGCTTTGAATTTCCATCATCATTTTTTTTTTATATTATTTTTCCCTTTTTCTTTTGTGGATTAGTCAACATAGAATGATAAGAAATCCATGAAAACACTCATGCATCCAAGTAAGTAGAAGGGTACAAAGAGCAATAAATGCCCTTGAAGTCACAACCTATTCAAACCTTTGAATCCTTTTCAAGTCCAAAAACTACCAAGATCACCAAGTTCATTAAAGTTTTTATTAATGAAAAGGAATCTCATACTTCCAAAACAAGGAAAACCATAAAGTTTGTGGATGGGTTGATGTCGTGGACTCACTACCTATTCTATGAAAAAGAAACCATGTCTTAGTTATTTGTACCAAAATTCAAAAATAGAAATTAGACATTAGCAATAAAAAAAGTACATACCACCATTAAAAATAGCTACAACACCACTATGTCCTATTGGCACAAAGCACTTTATTAGCAGAAACTTAGAAAATCATACCCAAAACAAAGGAATTATACAAGAAAGTGTAAAATATTTAAGAAAAATCAAACATACCAATGATGATGTAAAACAAAAAATGATCTAAAATAGGAAAAAGTATAAAAAAAAGGTGTAAAATAAAAAAAGTGTAAAACAAAAATGAGTAAATCAAAATATAGAAAAACTAAGAAGCAACGTATATGGTTAGCATAGATGGCCATCTCCCCCATGATTGAGTTGGAAGGAGGAGATCCAAAAGATTGAGCAAGGTTGTCCATCTAATGAGGTGTTGCTTCCACTATGGGCTCATGGAAAGGTTTAACTTGTTGTGTGTTTACCAAGTGCTTTTTGTTTAGGCTTTCAAGTTTGTAGATTAACATGACCCCATCAGAAAAAAATTTGTCAATTATATAAGGTCCCTTCCATAATGTTTGAAATTTTTTTTATTATGGAACATGTATGGGGTTCTATTAGAGGACCTTATCTCCAAGTTGAAATTTTTCTTTCCTTATTCTTAAGTCATGTTGTTGCTTGCTAAATGCCTTGTACACTTCATTTAAGGACAAGGCCATTAATTGGTTTTCATCTAGCATTTTAAGGTTGATCAATTATTCTCTTTGTCCTAGACTTAGGCCAAGATCCATTTCATAGGTTGTTGAAAGTGTATAGAGCTTGGATTGAATAGAAAGTTTTAGTAGTTTTCTGTACACTAGCTCTTTCCTAGGGAGAGTAGCCTATAGGGAGCTTCCATGTTGAGCAATAGTTCTAGAGAGCATCATTGAGTTTTATGCTCTAGTCTCTCCTATATTTGCTAATAGTTCTCATTCAAATCTTTGTAATCTTCCTATTAGTAACCTCTACTTGACCATTGGCTTAGTGGTGGTAGGGTGTTGTTAATTTATGTTCAACCCGCAAGCATTGCAAAGTGATGCCTATGAAATGGGTTCCATTGTTAGAAATCAGTGTGCATGGCAACCCAAACCTATTTATAATGTGTTGCTAAAAAAATGAGTAGCAGTGAATGATGTACAATCAATGATGATTGCTACTTCTACCCATTTAGTACAGTAGTCAATGACAATGATAATGTACACCTTCCCATTGAACATGGGTGTGATGGGACCTAGGAAGTCTATGCCCCATATGTCAAAGGATTTTAGTGGTTGGATCCACTGTTGAGGTCCTTCCATTTGCATAGTCATCCCACCATCTTGTTGACAACATTCACAAGATTAGATAAATTAGTGGAAATCCCTAAAGATTGTTGGCCAATAGTACCCTTCCATTAGGATTTTAATGGCCATGCATCTCCCTACATAGTGGCCTCTACAAGGGCCCTCATGATCATCTTGAAGAATGCATAGTTAATCAATATTAGGGACATACCAATGAATTAAGTGCTTGATTTCCATGAAGCGCTTAAACTGATGAAGAAACTTTTGTTTCTTCCTATGGTCTAGATCTTGTGGCAACTCCTAAGTGCAAAGATAAGTAAGGATGTCATCGTACCATTTTGATTCTACAAGCACTTGGTCATTAATTGATCCAACAAAGAGGAGTTCATCAAGAAATTGATTAGAGAGTGGGCTCTTCTCCTCTTTTTTATCCCATCTGAACTGAGAGAGATGATTGGCAATCACATTCTCAGTCCCCTTTTGATCTACCATTGTAAGATTGAATTCCTACAAGATCACCAACCACCATAGGACACAAGGGCTCACCGTGGGCTTGTTCATCAGGAAGTGAATTGCACTATGCTTAATGTGTACAAAAACTTTGTACCCAAGCACATAGTGAATGAACTTTTCCAAAGCATATACCACTATCATTAGTTCTTTCTCCATTATGGTGTAATTGAGTTGTGCATCCACAATGCTTCAACTTGCATAGTGGATGTAATATGAATGTTTCTAATTGTCTATCTGTGTCAACATAGTTTCCAAGGCATGATTTGATGCATCCATCATGATATGAAATGGTCTAGACCGGTCTAGTGCTCATAGAAGTGGAGTTTCTACAAGTTTAACCTTCAGCTTTTAGAATGCATCGTCACATTCCTTGGTCCAAACAAATGGAGCATCTTTCTCTGTTAGCTCAACCAATGGTTATGTGATCTTAGAAAAATTCTCTATGAATTGTCAATAGTAACCATTGTGTCCAAGAAACAACCAAACAACTTTGACTGTTTTTGGTTAATAAGTTATTCCTTGGATGATCCTTATCTTTTCAAGGTCTACCTCAATCATTGCTTGTGAGATTCTATGCCTAAAGACTATGCCCTCTTGGAGCATTAGATGGCTCTTTTTCCAACTGAGTCATAGGTTTGTCTCCACAAATCTTTTTAATACTTACTCAAAGTGGTCCAAGGCTTACTCAAATGTAGCACCATAAATGGAAAATTCATCATTGAATACTTCCATCCCACTACCAATTTGCTACTAAAAGATGCTCAAGACCAAGAGTTGGAATGTGGTAGGAGCATTACATGGACCAAAAGGCATCTTTTGATATGAAAAAGTCTCCCAAGGTCTCATGAATGTAATTTTGCCCTAATCCTCTGGTGCAATTTGAATTTGGTAATAGCCACTATAACCATCCAAAAAGCTATAATAGTAATATCTAGAAATGGTATTCAACACTTGATCGACAAATGGTAATGGAAAATGATCTTTGAATGTTGCAATGTTCAATAGCCTAAAA
>MNCI01034664.1:490939-517364 GCA_015680685.1 Gnetum montanum
CCTCCCCCCACGCCATCTTTCTTTAGCAAAATCATGAGTGGGCTAATCCACTTAATATCTGCAATAGGATAAATGAACCTTGCCCTGAGGAGTTGTTCTATTTCTTCCTTAATGATTTACTTTAATTTGGGATTCAACTGCTACTATGGCTATTTCCTTGGCTTCATGGTTGGATCGGTAAAGATACGATGTTGGCATATTCATGGATCAATCCCAGCAAGTTCAGGATATGACCAAGCAAAGGTTGTTGGCCATCTATCAACCACTTTCAACAGTTTTTCTTTTTATTCAAAAGCAAGTTTAGCATTCATTATAACTAGCTTTCCATTTTTTAGAAATGCATATTCTAGGCCAGCAATTAGAGTTTTTAACTCTAGGGGCTCTTGTTTAAAATTTTAAGGGATTTCCAACTCTCCCCAATAGGTATTTTCATTTTTTTCATTAGAGAGTTGGTGATGAACTTGCTCCAATTCATCCATGCCTGTGACATAAGCACATGTTAGTCTTTCAGTCGATTTTATGCAAATTGTGTTGCTCTCAGCATTAGCTATTAGCCATTGGGTATCCTCTTGTTTTGTAGATGCTATGTATAGGCACCTTTGAATATTTGCTTCATTTGCACATTTCTTACATGCAATAATGAATTCTTTTCATGAACTAGAGTTTCTACATGTAGTTGCACCATATATCGCTATACACAATGCATGGAACTCGTTTCTTCTCAATCTTTCCAAATGCATTTTTCTTGAAAATTTTCAAGGAAAGATCTCTAATGTCCATTCTTGCATCAATAGTACTTAGCCATGCCCTTCCCATAATGATTGAAAAATCTCCCTTACAAGTCTCAACTTTGATCACTAGGAAATTAGTAGAATAAGAGCACCCACAAACAATGGTTACAATATCTTCTACCAATCCCAATGGAACAAAGATGGACTAGTCTACCAATTCTAATCTAATATTGCTCTTCTTGAGGGGTGGCAAGTTCTAGGTAGTATACATTTCATGGAAAATCATATTAACACCAGAACCTAAATCCAGAAGAGCTTTGCATGGTTTATTCCCAACAATCTACAAATAGATAAGGGAATTTCTAGGATCAGCTAATTTCCTCAAAAGGTTGCTAGCCCAAATCCAGTTAGATACAACATGAATTAACATAATAGTGTGAATCTTGAGAGGAATTTGGTTTGATGGGCTATATATTTGATGATTTTTAGAGGATGAGGAAGGAGCAAGGTGACCAGCTGCATGAGTTTATGAGGGCTTAGGAGGGTTGATGGGTTGGAAGAATGGTCGTTTGTGAGATGTAGGTTTCAAACCACTTGATTGATTAACTAGTTGTAGATTAATAATCCTTATAGTATTACATTATTACAAGTGAGCTAGAAGCTCACCCTACATGAATGAAGCAAGAGATAGTTATGTTGAGGATGGAAGAATAGCTACAGGCACATGATGAAGGTATGAATGAAATATGGGATGCCCCATATGAGTTGGAGAATGAATTTAGTGATATTTAGGAGGATGCTAGAAAGAAGAAATGTGACTGGAAGAGTCACATGGAGGAAAGGGTTGCTAAACATAGTACCCATATGGATTTGGCTACCCATAAGGGTATTGTTGTTGTGGTGGTGGCATACCCCATGACTATGGTCGCTGCCATTGCTAATACTACTCATATGATTGTGGTGGAGTTCCACTTGGATAATAACGTTGTTATTGATGGAACTACTTGGGATTGCCTTGAAGATAAGATAATCTTTTGGGTATTTTCCTTTTTTATAGTCATGGATTCATAGCATACACCTTATATCCCTGTAAGTGTGACACAATAGGGCAACATCCCATAGGATGTTCATAGTGGCAAATGTCACATCCACCGTCATCATCTGACTCAATCTCCACAACTTCTTTTATTGTAGTAGCTTCGCCCTTGCCCCTTTGATAGGCACATTCAGCTTCTTTCTACCTCTGACAATCATGATCACTACTTTTCTATCTTAATTCTTCTGCAATTTTTAGAGCATTTTGGAATTTTTCATCCAACAAATCCCACATTTTATCTACCTTGATTGAAATTTCAAACATAGATTTTTGGATTAGTAAGGTCTTTTGTTGCATCACCTTATCAAGAGGTGACTCCTCCTCACTACCATAAAAGTAGACCTCCTTCTTTCTAATGGAATGATCCCTATTATATTCATCTACACTTTCATGTTTCCTTAACTTTTCTTCTTCTTTTTCTACCTACTAAATCAACCTTTGTATCTAACAGGATCTTAATTCTAATAGTCTTCCTTGGGCATAGACACCAAGGGTTCTCCATGTTTCTAAGCAAAGCCCATCTATGATGTGGCGAAGTTGTTCCCTCTAAGAGTAACCATGGCCAGGGTATCATTGTAATAATAAATAATATCTATCCATGGTAGCATCCAAGGGTTCATGTGTTCCTTGTTTCCAACCTTGGATTTTCCTTCACATGTTTGACTCTCTAGAATATTTTTAATACTTGTCATTAAATAGTTCTAGCATTATACTCCATCAATGGATTAACTCTGGTTCCAGAGACTAGTACCAGCTTTTTACTTCCTTGATGAGTGTTTTAGGGAATAGCTTGAGATTTTGCCAATCATTTTCAATATTTTTTTAGGCACAATCGTCACAAAAGGCTTGTAGATGCATTTGAGGATATGAGTAATATCCTCCCTCAAATTTGGGGATATTATTCATGTCCAATCGCTTGATTCAGCTAGCTTGCACGTGCCAGGTAGGAATTCTAACAACCTTTGTGATGTTGAGCATATTTCAAGTGGCTAGCAGAGGTTATTGTCATGATCTTGATGATGCCTGTGATGTCCTCTATCATTCCTTTGTTCATGGTGATCTCTACAATTATCATTGTTGTCCCACCGCTTGCAGTTCTTTTTAGATTCGGAGGAGGAAGCTAATCCAGATGAAGAGGATGAAGAGGAAGGAGGATTGCCATCACCATGGTGTCTACCACTTCCTCTATGTTTATCATGGCCATGATCTTTAGAGTGATCATCATTATTCTTGTCCAAGTTCCCACTTCGACTCCCTTTCCTAAAGCTCCCACAACCATGGGACTCACTGTTACCAGAACCCAAATTGTTGATTACTAACTTATGATTTGGGTTGGGTCCCCTTCACTAGAGTCAAGAGGTGAAGAGTCTACATGTTGAAAACCCTAAAAAATAGGTTCCTCATCATCCTTTTGATTTACAAGGATAAGGGGTTAGTGAACCATTTTCCCTTCATGGCTTCATGGTGCTTTTGTTGTTGCCGATCTCATTTGCATTATGTCTCAATGAGATGATAGTCTCGAAAGTCATGATCTTCCACAACATACTCCCCATGAAGCTCCTTAATTTCCAACCTTGTGAGAGTTTGGAACAACATCTTGGAAATAGATCGATCAGGTGGCAACACAATGTTTCCCTCCATGTCTCACCACTACATTTGTTCATCCTAATGGTGGACATATGTGAAATTGGACACAAACTAATCAGGATGAGTGTATATTACTCTGCATTCTTATGGTATTGTTGACTTAGAATCATCTCACCTATGAGAAGAAGAAGACATTTTTGTTAGAAATAGTTTCTCAGTGTGCTTGTAGTATAGTTTTGATTAATTGTTATGATTTAACTTTGTCAAGTTTATTTCAATGATGTTGAGTAATTTTCACTAATTCTAGATTAATAGTGCATGGTATTGGCTAAGAATCCTTAGCAACAATGCTAATGATAAGCAGTGAGGTACCCTTACACCCAACCATATGAATCACTAAGGCATTCACACATAATCCGATCAAATTCCATGGATTCCTAGTGTTTTCATACACATGATTTAATCTAGGAGGTGAATCTAATTCTGGAATGATTTTTGTCTTTCCAACTACACCTATGAGACTCAATTGTACGGTTAAGTGTAATTAATGCACATGATTTTTATTATTTTATATTTTTTTCACCTAAGGTTGGTAATAGATTGAGAATAAATTGATTAACTAATTCAACTAATTTAATCGCTAATTAATAACTAACTATCCTAACATAAGCATCCGGTCATGCTTTTCATACACATCTTGAACACGTACAACACTATTAGGTGACCAAGTGTTAAGCACTACTAGGATTACCAAGTGTTATACATATGCTTGAAGTGGTCGTACTTGTGTATGCTAATCTATTTAGCTTAATTAATTAATTACTTAAAGTCTTCATCATTATATCTTAATTAATTTCTTAATTAATAAAAATAATAAATGCATAAATAAATCATTAAGCTAGTCCAAGTGTTGCAAGGTTTATCAAAAGGCTTATCTTTATTACTGCACATACTGTGATGCTCAAGTACAACAATGCTCGAATAAAGATTTGTACACTCCTGGACTCTTGCTATAAGCACTTAGAAAATTATTGTATCTCTTACAAAAACAAATTGCAAGAATTACGCTAGCAACTAAAAATCTAACTCCTCATTAACACGGTTGGGGTGCTATATTTATAAACCTATTAGGGTGCCACATCAATGGGTACACATCAACATGGAAAACCCTATGTCAATGGGATCCCATCAACATAGCCAACCAAAGACACTTCATCAATGTGTGACTTAAAATATTAATATTTTTAAAAAGATAAAAATGATCATTTATAATATAACTAATCTAGATAACTAGCACCATCCTTGGCAATGGTGCTAATAATGAGCAATGGGTATCCCCTACGCCCAACCATATGAATCATAGGTGTTCATGTGCAATTCTATTAAATTTGGTGGATGGGACTAGTGTGGTATCTAGATTTTTAAGCATTGATCGTAGGTCACTATCTTCTCACTTGGACTAGTAATGACTTTATAACGTATGGTTTAATCCAAAGTGAGGCATATGATTATGATATTGTTGGGGCCTTAAACTAACCTTAAGAATAACATAGAAATTATTTATTTAATCTAATTAATAATAATAAAGTAAATTTTAAGCTAGCCTAAGGGTCATGAGTGTCTATTTCTAGCTTGTCATACATGTCCTAAACTCACGTATCCACTACTAGGATGATCAAGTGTTATGCTACTAGACGAACCAAGCAATAACATTCCTAAGATTACCAAGTGAGTATGTGTTTACGCTCAAAACTAATTGTGTTCATTTTGCCAATTGATTAATATGCATGGAAATGTAAATGTTAAATATGTTCATTGAAAGTAAATTACATTAAAAGTAAATCTATTCTCAGTGAAAGTGCTATAATGAATATGAATCAATCTCAATCTTATTGTCATTCATGAAATATGTCTAGGTACAGTGCCACTCGAATAAGACATTGTAAAACTAACTCAAATCCATACTGTGGGCTCTCACTGATTGTTTACTAAGAGTTAATTCTGAGTTAATTCTATCTTTAGATTTTATTTAGCTAAGCGATTTTTTGTACTTCTATCCTATGAGTTAATTCTTATTTCCTTGCTTTATCCTAGTTGCTTAGCTAGTGGTAAAGATTGTATTGTACCTAGCATATTATTCTTGGAACCATTAAATCACTTGAATAGCTCTAGGTTTAGCAATTATTGTGGCATCTTTCAACTATTTTGAAATAGCTTTGGTTGCTTGTTCATGTTGAAAATAGCATATTTCAAATTGATTGTTTGATCCAAAGGATTTAACAATTTATGGCATTATTGATTGATTCAAAAAAACTTTAGTTTTGAAAGTATTTACTCTTGTCAATAGTACCTCATTTCAATGTGTAAGATTCTATGCAATTCTACTATTTTACTTTCCAAAATCCATTGAATCTTGCTTTGTTTTCAATTTTCCTATGGAATTTTCTCTCTTGGAAAGATTGGTAATAGATTTTGTGGAATTACACTTAAGCATTAGATGAAAGGTTATATTGCATAGGTAGCATATAATCTAGACTACATAGACTCGATAGCTTTGATAGAGTGGGAAAATTTTACTCACTTGAAAAATGATGTAAAGATGGCTGAATCTTTTGATAAAACTATTTTATATCTATTTAACTCTTGGTACATAATATTGTGAGATTTATAACTTATATTAACCAAAAACACATAGTTTTCTCTACAACCACCGAGTTTATTTAAACATATCTAAGACTTGGTATTTCCAAAGACCAACAAACACCTAAACACAGGTTTAAAAGAATCCTTATCCTTGTGATTTTCATCATGGGGAAGAGGATAATGTTGGTGGTCCAAAATAGGCACCAACACTTTCCCTATAAGCTAGGGTATAGAAAGTTACCCAAACTTCTAATTCATACTGAACTTTGTATACTCACAACTACATGTGACCTTGACTTGAACATCAACTTGACATAAAAAGAAAGACTAATGGCACTTAACATACTCGATGAGAATTGAAGAATATCTTTGATGAAGAATGAAGTGCACAAGGAACATCACAAACAACATCATGAAACTCGAATAAGAAAAGTTGCATTTTAACCAAGAGATAATGTTCTTTATTAGAATCCCATGCATGTGCTACAATGAACTAAGTTCCAAATATTATGAAAAGGATGTTACATTATACACTTAACTTTTCCTTCTGGGGCTATTACAATTTACCATTCAACAACCCTTTAAAAACACATGTTGGTTAACATCCAACAACTAAAATCCTTTATAGACTTCTAGGTTACCAACTACAACCACAACATCTTAATACAAGGTAAAGCTCACTTCATTTTTTGAATCTCCTCCTTTCAACTTAGCTTGGGAGAGAAGACCATCTATCATAATACCTTGGATAGAATGAAAAGTTTTTATTCTTTTTTATTTTATGTCATTTTTATACATTTTTCATTTTCTTTATCTTTTGATGTTTTTGTATATATTTTACTTTTACTATTTGACTTTACTTTCCCTTTTAATTTTATATTTTTTCTTCTTTTCTTACAATATCTAATCTTATTCCATTATTGTTAGGAATTTTGATGTAGCTATCAAGATTATAACTATCCATTCAAGCCAACTTTATTTTTGGATTATTCTCTCTACTAACAAATAATTAATTTTTTCATGGTACCAAGTAGTAAATAACACCCATTCATCCAATCTATCCCATAATCAGATCTGTATCATGGTAGCATAATGGGTCTTTTACACTAATAATAACATGTAATCTCATTACCCAATGAACTAGGAAAGGATCAAGTGGGAATGGAAAAGGGTGTGATCTCAAAGAGATTTGTTGAGTTCTCTTCTTAACTTCCTTCTTAAGTCCTATGATTCCTCATGATATGTATCATCACTTCTTTTGTAATCCAAAAAAATGGGAATAAAAACACCTCTCTAAATATCTCTTAGAATATAGGCACTAGTTACCAAATTTCTTCCTTAAAAATCTCTAACTACTTTCTTATTCTCCTTTTTTCTGCTCTTAGAGTGATGATCATTGTCTATGATTTTTCTAGACTCATGATTGTAGAAAAGGAGGAATACATTAATGTGAAGCCACTACTAATGGTATGGACATTGTCTAGACTCTAAACGGATGGGTATCTAGATGACCTTAATCATGCATTCCACAAAGGATCTCTTACAGCTATGATATGGGTTCTCCTTTTCCAATCTCTCTCTCTCTCTCTCTCTCTCTCTCTCTCTCTCTAAATGCACACTTCATTCTCTCACCTCACCACCTAGTACCATCATCATCTACTAATTTTTGTTTGTAGACTACATGATCCTAGGACAATTTCTTTTAACAGTATGATGTTTAACTTGAATCACCACTTGATATCAAAGATTTCTATAGACTCCTTATGATGTGGTTATATAAGGGCATTTTAGGCATCAACCTATTTTGGGGAGGACACATTTGCATAGCTTCTAGTTTGACAATCTTGATAATCTACATTGTCCAATTTTGTGCTTATTTTGTTTTAGAAAACATTTTCTATTTACCCATTTCAAATTCTTAATTTGATTCAATTCATTAACCAAAACCTCCTAAGTTATTGTTGCCTTAGTTCCATAGCTTTTTGGCTTTCATTTGGCTCTTATTTCATCCCTAAACTCTTTGAGATTCCCTTATATTTTTAATTGGAAAAAATGGTTGTGAATGGCTACATCAATGCAACCCCATTGACACATCCCTATTAGCACATTATAAAAATATTATATCTACATGTGAAACTTAGTTTCTTCTTTCACATTTTACCTCAAACACAAAGAGAGTTTCTATAAGTTTTCAAAGCCTCGAACCTTCCCAAAGCCATAACTTCCTCACCACTTACTTGTTTTCACCTATTTTTTTATTCTTGAGCTTCCAAATATATGCTTAATGTTGTGGGGGCATTAATGTTAGGATTTGACAAATATTTTTCTAACACCTTGCAAATTAGATATTAAAATAATGATCCTAAGAACTAATACCAAAAATTGACTTTTTTTAAGTAGAAATAAAATAATAATAAAATATTCTCATGTGCTTGTAAGGCTTAATGATAAAATTTCAAAATTTTCTACCAAACTTAACCCACACAAATGATTGAAAGATATCCAAACTTAAAAGGTTTAAATTAAAATGACTAATCTAGGGTTATTTTTAGGATTGTAGATGGCACCAAAATGAGAACCATAAGTAGGAGGATCATCATAGTCTAGGGAAAAATAACATTGAAGAGGAAGGGGACAATTGCAATAACAATAACAACAAGTTGCACACACCCTCACCCCCCCTTTTCCCTTAAGAGCAAGTCACTAAGGTAACTCATGCTACTTAGCCCTTGCATGAAGAGCCTAAGATGGAATTTGTTCACTGGATTCCCATAGCATAAATAAGTTAATCCATGTAGGATGATGTTTTAAGACCTAGGCCAAACTTTCAGGTCATGCTTATCAAGGCCTACCTAGAAACAATTTGTTTGAAGTAAGAAGGTTCATAGCTCAACAATTTAAGAACTAAACTTCAAGTCCTTCCTTGAGCTAGGACCAAAGGAGATCAAGACCTAATTGAAAGAGTATCTACTATGGTGTACTCTCTCCACCCATGGAGAATGGTACATGAGATAGATCTATCTCTTCTAGAACAACTATTAAGGAGCTTCCATGGTCAAAATCAAGAACATCATCATCTCCTATTCGATTGAGGTCATAGCAAAAGCTCTTGGATTGTCTAACACTAGGGCAAAGTTAGCAGAGATATCCATCCAAGTAGATCACATAGCAAAGAAAGAATGAACATTGTGGTGCTATGGAATGGATCACAAGAAGTATAATGCCCTTACCAAAGAAAAGTAAGCCTACTTTAAAATCATAGCCTATCATGTCAATCCCATGGTGAGGCCAAATAAGCTAACAATCTTCTCTAAAAGGGCATGTGCAACTCTAAGTGGAAACTTCAAGGTCAAGCTTTTCCAACTCATCTTCCCAGAAATCGAGAAGTGGTTCAAAAATAATGAGAAGGATAGGAAGATACTTCCCTTTTCTTGCTCAATTAGAAAAATTTGCAATTGGAAAGGCATAGCCCACTATACTAACAATGTCATCCATAAGACTCCAACTACATCATGACAAGAGATGATAAAGGATAAGGCTTCCACCAAGCTTCAATAGGAGGAAGCGACACCTCCACCACTACCTATAGCACCAAAGATGACTTTAGAGATGGTAGTAGCTTTTGAATACCCAAGGAAGCATATGGAATAGCACTTGCAATAATAAGTCTTTAGCAATGATGGTGAATCCTCAATGTACCACCTTGTCATGAGCCACCTTAATGGGCTCATCTAGATCATCTGCTAGCCAATGGGTGAATTAACCCCAATATTCTCCATGCAAAAATATGAACACTTGTTCATACCAACCCTAATGCTATAGAACTTACTATGTCCATTCTAAGATAAGCATTCCCTAAAATCTCCAGGAATGTGATAGTCTTCTTTGTCATGCTGGAGGAAGAAAAAGAAGTAACAATCTTGATCATGCCACACAATGGCTAAGAGGCTACAGTAGAGGTAATTATAGATAAGATTAGAGAGCCTTTAAGTGCTCTTATGAAATTTTTCCCTAATGTTGCTATGATGACAAACATCCAAATGTCTATGGAAGCTAGAAATAGAGAAATGTGTGCAAAATAGCATGAAGAAGTGTTGGAGTGACTAGTTGGAGCTAGGAAACCCATTCGAGAGATCTTTGATCTCTTGAAAGACATTTCAACCATCTATTCATAGCTACTTGGGATAAGGGGTAAGTTTTTCATTGCTCACACACAACTTAAGAAGAACACCACTAATAACAAACAGTTGGTGGTGGAGGTTACGAAACTTAGAGCTCACTTGTCTAACCCATCCAGTCTTAGGCCTAAGCTTATAAGGGATGAAACTTTTCAGCAACTTCAATGAAGACTCCAGGAGGTTGAGAATGCAAAAGAAATGGTAGTCTTTGATGCATCACTATCAAAAGAAATGTTGAATTCCTTCAGTCATGACATTCAATAGACAAGCAAGAAAAATTTTACTTTGATCCAAGAAAACCACCACTTGCTAAACACTAAATAGTATAAGGAGAAAATGGTAGAATATAGCTATCAGTAGTAGGAACAACTTTCCAAAGTATACCAAGATGTAAGAATGTTGGCTACTAAAAATAGGAATCTCTCAATGGATGAGGTTTTGTGCTTCGTTGAAGACTACCATTGAGATAGTTGCCTAAAAGAATAAGGTTCTTAAGTACTAGGAAAAATCAAAATGCTTAATGAATCCAACAAAAAAGAAATCAAACTAGTAAAGATAAAGATAAACAAAGTTGTCCAACAACTCCAATAAAGATGTGATGTATGGAAGCCCATATTTGATGGCCTCAATGCCTACAACCAAGCTGAAATATGATTGAAGGAGTTACAAATTGAAGGGATGACCAAATACATGAAGTTAGCTAACCTTTGATATGTAAACTTAGCAATGTTGATAATGGGAAGGCCAAGATCAGAGCTTGAGAAGCAAGTGACTAGCTCTTACCTTCTCTACAAGGTAGAGTTCAAGCTCCATAAACAAACCAAGAAGAAACTAGAAGTGGTCAATTTGAAGCTTGAAGTTCTTTAAAGCAAATTTGAAGACTAGAGATTTGTTGTTGAGGACCTATTCAAAAGAATGAATGACTACCATGAACTACAAAACCTTGTCTGTGCATATAACATTGAATGTAAATACTTTGTAGCTTGATTTGTTAACATGAAAGAGATGTTCCTGATAATGCCCTACCCATGGACTGTATCAATAGCATCTAGTCTTGGAAAATCAAAGATCCACAAAGTAAGGAGAAGAAGATGAAGATACTCCAAGATGCCTTCAAATTTTTGGAAGTAGCAGTAGTAGTAGCAATAGCAGTAGGGTAGCCTAGACCATCAGTAGGACCGAGATGTAATGAGGGATACTTGAGTCATAGAAACCTCCACATTTAAGCATGATATAAACACCTCGTCTTGATTCATTCCATATGATCAGTGCCTATCAATTTTGTCAATAATATAAATTTTTTGTCTAATGTTAAACTTAGTGTGATCACTCAAATATTTTATAACATGGCATTCAAAGTTCATTTTTCATTATAGTTAGTAGTCCATCAATGATGAGCGGTAAGGTACCCCTACGCTCAACCATACGAATATGAGTGTGTAAGTGCAATCCAGTCGAACTCCATGGATGGACTAGTTGTGGCACCTAGACAGTTATACGTTGATCATAGTTCACTGTCTTCCCACCTAGACTAGTATTTTCTTTGTCACATATGGTTTAGTCCAGAGTGAGGTGTATGATGTGATTATAAACTAGGCTACTCCTATAGACAATGGGAAACAATCTTGATTAAGCTAATAGGTAACATAACGTAAAATCTAAGTTAGCTTAAGTGCAATGAGCATCTGTCCTTAATCATCCGTAAGCATATCAAACCTCATGTACTACTTTTGGGAATTCCAAGAACACATTACTTAGGCACTACTAGATACGCTACTGAGTTACCAAGTAGTTACACTTAAATGTTCGTGATTAAGTCATACTCATTCCACGTTAGCAACAGGAAGTGTAAATAACAATAAAGGAAATATTAACTAGATAGACAACAATAAATAATCAAAAATTAAAGCAAATAAAAGCTACGTAAATAATAATGAAAGTGAGAATAATTAATTGCTAAGTAGACTATGGTCTAATCTAGCCTAACATAAGTAACCATTTCCACTTCCTAGACACATCCTAAACTTTGTGCAAACACTGCTGGGTTGTCCAACACTAATCGTTTTTGAGCTACCAACTGGCACAAGTATGCTTGAAGGGGTCGTGCTTGCATAATTTAATCGATTTGCTTAATTGATCAAAATGAATTGCTGCGCTAATAACACAAATGTAAAGTGCATAAAATAAAATAAAATAAATGTGTAATAAAATAAAATAAAATAAATGCATAAGAAAAAAAATCTCAAGTGCTACAAGGATGAATCAAAGAGCTCGTCTTTATTTCCAACACAATGGTGTGCTTAGGTACATCAATGCTTGAATAAACATCCATTCACACTTAGGCCTCCTACTGCGAGCACTTGGAAATATTCTAACTTTCAAATGGATAAACTACAAGAGTTTCCCTACTTAACTGCTAAAAACTTGCTCCCAATTGTGCACTTGGGTGCTATATTTATAGACCTAGGAGTAACCCAGGAATAACCGCTCTAATAATTAGAATAACTACTCTAATAATTAGAGTAACCACTCTCATCATACCCCCACAACTGAATGAAAACTCATCCTCGAGTACAAAAGAAGAGGAATAAGTTCTTTACAAAATATATTAGGGGGTGTGGATTTATTTGAATAACATGTAAAGTGACACAGAGAAAATAGACAAATGCAGAAGTGCCCAAGCATACAATATTACAATTATGTACAAAATTGTTGTTCATGATAATTAGGAAAGAACACCAATGAATCCAAAGGACATCCAACCCCTCTTGACAATAGAAGAATGAGGGAGAGGTAGAAGAGATCCAGCAGTCATGAACAATCTCCCATGAGTGATATGGTTGCATCCTCCTTGGTGACGACAGTCCTGCTTCTAGTCCACGCTTCCCACTGCAATCATAACAAAAACAAGGATTAGTATATATAGTACATAAATAACGGTTGAATACCTTGTCTCATCGGTGATTTTATCTAGCTAAGTTGTGTTTGTGATAGATTGATTGCTTGATATTGTTAGTGGAAAGACTAACAAATGGGTTAAATAAGAGAAGTGATCCATACAATTCAGAAAAAGCTTGACACAAGGAGTAGTGGAAAGAGGGTATTCACAATAATAAAAAGAAATTTATTACAAAAAATTATGAAGGTGCATATAATTTGGATGACATGGATGAGGTAAATAAAAAGAATTTGATTGTAACAACATCTAAGGGTAAATAAGTTAACTTAACCAAACCAAAAGATATGCAAGTGGGTCCTCCCCAAAGCAAGCACAAGCCTTTTATGCCCTTACGTAACTTCAAACCAAGGAGTTCATGGGCTCCATGGATGATTAATGAGTACGAAAAGTTAAGTGCAAAAACCCAAAAGTAACTAACTAAGAAACCCGACACATCAAACAAAGAAACTAAATCAAAACATGAAACCAGTAGTGAGGTGAGATATGGAAAGCATAGATAGATGATAGAGAAAGTGGAATGGAGTTCTTAATTATGGTCACATATAGCCTCTTGTGAAGTTTGTGATTAATTGACTTGGTAGGATCCTTCCATAATCTAGATCAAAACCAACCACTTTCAGTCACTTCGCATCGACATTCTAAGGCTAGTCCATCCCCTAAGACATAAGAATGCTTCCACAAAATAGCCACCATTCCAAATTAGAGTGAATATTAGGAAGTGTGAAAGGGCATTAATTAGAGGAAATAATGCAAGTCTCATAACTAGTTCTTGTAGTCCTTTTATTTGGTCTAAGGGGTGTGCTTTGAATTTCCATGTTGTTTTTTTTTTCGAATGGGAACCACACCATGCAAACACCCATGTGTTTTTTCACATTTATTTTGTCCAAGGGGTGTGCTTTGAATCCTCATCTTTCTCATTTTTTTTTTTTTTTGTGATGAGGACCACACCATGCAAGGACTTATTTAGCTTCCTATTATGAAATGACGCAAAATGATGAGAAGCTTATGAGAACATTCTTGCACATAGAAAAATAGAAAAGCACAAAGAATACCACATCCCTTTGAAGCCACACCCTATCCAAACCTTTGATTTCTTCCCAATTCCGGAAACTACACAAGTCACCAATTTATTAAAGTTGCATTAATGGAGAAGAGACTGCACACTTCCAAAACAAGGAAATCCATAGAGTATGTGGATGGGTGGATGATGTGGACTCACTGCCTATTACATGAAAAGAAACCATGTCCCAATTGTCAGTAACAACATTCAAAGTCAAAAACCAAACATCAACAATCAAATTACAAATGAAACATACCATCATCAAGTAGTGCATTACCATTATACCTACCACATTATTAGCAGAAAATGTAGAGAAACACACCAAACATAAGCAAACATAACCATAAAATAAAGTAAAAGAGTAGATGATAAATATTAAATATATATTAACAATGGTGTAAAGAAAAACTAAGAGAAGACTAATAACCTTGAAAATGCAAATATGTAAAACAAAATTGTAAAACAAAGAAGATGAAACCAAAAAGTTGTAAAACCAAAAATGTGTAAAACAAAAAGTCAAAAGACACTTAAGAATCCTAGAAATTAGAATGGGGGGTAACCCCCACGACTAAACATTTGTTCATGGCAAGGTTTAATAAGTGGATGAATAGTATTCATGCATGTATGAAATGTTAGGGATCTGTCATGTCCCAACCACTGGGTGTCTATTGGTGGCATGGTGGCTTGATAGAGAAATTTTTGATCACACACTTGATTATAGAAAGCATAGTGGGGTAGGTTAGATGATGTGTGTAAATTATGAGGGAAATATGACCCACTGTGACACCCTTGACTAGATGGTAGTATGCATGGATCTATGTGTCCCTTCACATTAGTGAATTCATTGGACATTGGAGTGTGAGGTGGAGACCTAGATAAGGTGACAAGAGGCATTGAGTTTGAAGAGGAAGGTGCATCATAGTGTTGGGCTTGTGCTGAGTTGGAGGATGCAATGGTTTTAGAACTGTGCTATCTCTTTCTACATCCATGCTTAAATAAAGGACACTTCTGATGTTGTGGAAGACTCCCACTGTTATTGACAATAGCAACACAAGTAATGTTCATGGTTTGGTGCTATGGTGTAAAACCTTTTGGCACTACTGGTGGCAATGTAGGAGGATGTGAAGGATGAGAGCATTGAGAGCAAGGAGAAGTATAAGAAACATGAGGTGGTGATCTTGTAGGAGAGGAAATGTGTTGATGATACTCGGGAGAGTGATAACGATGAGGTGAAGTAGAGGATGTTGATCTAGTTGGAGAAACATGGTGTTGAACATGATAAGTGCTTGGTTTCGGATGGTATGAAGGGTGTGGCCAGTTTGGCAATGGCCTCCCTGACGACTGGGGGTTTTGCCATAGCAGTTGAGCACAGTACTAAGGCTAGTAAGAATTTGCCCATAGATAGTACGATGAGTTGTGGGATAGCCCATAAAGTTGTGGAACAAGAATACACCTAACCATGTACTTTTGTATGAAATCTGGATGTAACATTCTTCCCCAATGCTCATGTAGATGTGACAAGATTTGACATTGGCCTTTTGGGTGATTGTACAGGCAAACATTGCATTGATACTTATGTTTTATGATTGAGACCCTATCCTCATTTTGTTCAGTCCTTCTTTCTGATTGTTGAATGGTGTTTTATCCTGTTTCTATGTTTGGTATCCTCTATTTTTTTTGTTCATCAAAGTTATCTTGTGTGGGTCTCCCTCTAATAATGTCTACATATTCTCGACATTTTCCATGTACCCACTCCGTCATCTTGTTGATCTTTGCCTCCATTTCATCTGATGATTTTAGTATTGGCAAAGGTAGGGATGGTTTCACCTCCTCGAGGTGAGTTGATTTCTCCTCTTTATGATTATGAAACTTTGTTACTTCAAGAGTTTGGTCCTATTGAGATTTTTCAACACTCTTCCATTTGGCTATTTCTCCTTCTTCTTTTGCTACCTACTTAATAAGCTCTTGGAATTGATGGGTTCATAGTTCATATAGTTAACCTAGGGCATACATCCATAGGGTCTCCCTTATTTCATTACGAAGCCCATCCATGATGTGATACATTAGCCTTTCCTCAGAGAACCCATGGCTTGGGCATTTGTTTAACAAAGAGTAATATCTTTCCAAGGTCATGTCCAAGGTTCATGTTGCCCTTGTTTCCACTCTTGGATTTGTCTCCTCAAGGCTGACACTCTTGCATAGGTTTGATATCTTTCATTGAAGAGGTTTACCATTGTTAGCCAACGGAAAATTGATTTCGGCTTTAGAGACTTGTACCATACTTTTGCTTGGCCAACAAGTGTCATATGAAAGAGCTTAAGTCTTTGCCACCCATTATCAATATTGTTCCATACACAAGCATCATAGAAGGCTTGTAAATGACACTGCGAATCTAAATCATAGCCTCCTAAAAACTTGGGAAAGTTGTTTAAATCAAGCCTGGGTAGATAGCTTTCCTTACGATGCCTGCGGGATATTCGAATGGCCTCTTGTATATGCATTAGGCTCTTAGTAGCCAGCAGGGGTTCATCATCACTAAGTAGGTCATGAATTTGTGAGTTGGGATGATGTTGTCTATGTTCATATTGGCATTCTTGATTTTTCCCGTGGGTTCGATTTTTATTTCTATGCCAACCCCTTGAGGAAGAGTCATCCGTGTCACAAGCCGATGTTGAAAGAGCAGAGAAAGAGAGGGAACTGAAAAACTCATCATGACTTTTGTAAGTTTCCCAATCATCCCCTAATGTACTCTTGCTACCCATTGAAAAGGTCCTAGGTCTTACGGCCCCCCTCATTCTAGGGGATGTCCCATCTTCACTAGAGGTGTCTAAGTTGGATGACAAAAGTCCTTGAGTATCATTGGGGTGTTTATGAACATATGAAACTCCTACATAAGATTGAGTACTCCAAACTTCTTCGTTGGTTCTCCAATGAATTGCCTCGCTAGATGTTGTGTTATCGATGTCTTGTGAAAGAGACATTGTTGTGAATTGTGTGTGACTTAATTGAATTTAATTTCTTTGTTTGAAAGAGATATTGTTAATACCCTATTACAATGATCTTGTATGATATAACTAATCTAGATAACTAGCACCATCCCTGGCAACGGTGCCAATGATGAGTGGCAAGGTACCCCTATGCTCAACCATACAAATATGAGCATGTATGTGCAATCCAGCTAAACTTCGTGGATGAACTAGTTGTGGCATCTAGACAATTATACATTGATCGCAGTTCATTACCTTCCCACCTAGACTAGTATTTGCTTTGTCACGTATGGTTTAGTCTAGAGTGAGGTGTATGATGTGATTCTAAATTAGGCTACTCCTAGAGATAATGGGAAACAATCTTGATTAAGCTAATAGGCAACATAAAGTAAAATCTAAGTTAGCTTAAGTGTAATGAGCATCTGTCCTTAATCATCCATACGCATCTTAGACCTCATGTACTACTTTTGGGAATTCCAAGCACACATTACTTGAGCACTACTATATACACTAATGGGTTACCAAGTAGTTACACTTAAATGTTCATGATTAAGTCGTACTCATTCCACGTTAGCAATAAGAAGTGTAAATGACAATAAAGGAAATATTAACTAGATAGAAAATAATAAATAATCAATAATTAAAGTAAATAAAAGCTAAGTAAATAAGAATGAAAGTGAGAGTAATTAATTGCTAAGTAGACTATGGTCTAATCTAGCCTAACACAAGTAACCGTTCCCACTTCCCGGACACATCCTGAACTTCATGCAAACATTGTTGGGCTATCAAATGCTAATCATTTATGAGCTACCAAGTGGCACATGTATGCTCGAAGGGGTTGTGATTACGTAATTTAATCGATTTGATTAATTGATCAAAATGAATTTCTGCACTAATAACACAAATGTAAAGTTCATAAAATAAAATAAATGCGTAATAAAATAAAATGAATACATAAGAAAACAAATCTCAAGTGCTACAAGGATGAATCAAAGAGCTCGTCTTTATTTCCAACACAATGGTGTGCTCAGGTACATCAATGCTTGAATAAAGATTCATTCACACTTAAACCTCCTACTGCGGGCACTTGGAAATATTCTAACTTTCAAATGGATAAATTACAAGAGTTTCCCTACTTGACTGCTAAAAACTTGCTCCCAATTGTGCACTCGGGCACTGTATTTATAAACCCAGGAGTAACCTAGGAATAACCGCTCTAATAATTAGAATAACTACTCTAATAATTAGAATAACTTCTCTAATAATTAGAGTAACCACTCTAATAATTAGAGTAACCTCTCTCATTAGTCAATTTTTAGTTTCATACTCCCCAAAATTTTATAAAAAGCTTAGTCTCTTTTTTGTCTACTCAAGAATGAATTTTTAGTTAGTCATAGAGGTATGATGAAGTTGTGGCTAGTTAGCTATCCTAATGTATGTCCATCGATGCATCCTTTGATGTGTTGGCACATATTTGTCAACACTAATTCATCCAAAGCCTTTATAAATGCATGTATCATTTACATTTATAGCACCTTTGATTATTTTTGTAGCAAAGCTCTTGAAGTTTGCTTTCGTAAGATAGCTAACATTCTCTCTAAGTGCCTACAGCATAGATTGAGTTGATTGAACAAAATTTTATTCAAATGCATGCTGTACTTGGACACTTTTGCATGACAACAATAAAATCAAGATTAATTATTCTATTGTAGCACTTGGATTAGCACTTAGTTTATTTTCAAGCACTTTACTTTAAATGTATTTTAATTTTCTGCATTTCAAAAATTCATATTTTATTCTGTAATTATGAGAGTATGATCACTTTGAACATGTTATATTAATGTTTGATAATTTTAGTGATGGATATGTGGTACACCCAGTAGTAGACAAGCGGTAACACAACAATGTTTGTATAGGTCCAAGATGGATACAGAAAGTGGGAATGAATGATCTACACTTAGGATAGTTTAGGTTATTCTTCATTCCATAGTTAGTTAAAAATTGTTAGTTAAATTAACATTTTAATCACTTTATTGTTTTAATATTTTAATAATAATAATAATAATAATAATATAAACATCTTAGGCCTCAATCTCACTTAACCATACTAATGAAACTAACACAAGTAATAATTAGAAAGACAACAACCAACCATATCACACTTAATTATCTAGAACACTAGCCACTCAACAATTCTATGGAATTTGACTGAATCATGTGTACATGCTTGTGATTCATATGATTGGGTGTAGGGAACACTTGCCACTCATCAAAGTAGAAAAAAGATTTAATTAGTACATGGACTAGAAAATAATATAGAGAAATTTATCATGATGAATTTTTTTTCTATCTAAATCCATCAAATTTAGGAAAGATAGAAGCAACATTTAGTTTTAGTTGTTATGGCTTTTATCATAATATATTACTAACACTCTTGATTTTTGAACAATAAGAAGAAAAATAATTTGAATACTGATATCTATTTGCTAATTTTAATTTTTTTATGAGAATATTATAAATATATTAATTAGAATAATTTTGTTTATTTCAATATTTATAATTGAGATTACCCTTTTTCCTTTCATTTGGAAGTGATCTTAGAGTTTCTAGCTCTTGTTACCTATTCCTAATTTCATTGTTAGAATCTAAATAGTTTTGGAGCTTTTGGTTTTCCAAATCTTTTAGTTTCAAAAGTTATGTATTTTTGCCTTGGACTCATATACCCTTACAAATTTTAAGATTGTTCTCTAATAACTATAAGAAAGTCGATATTAAAATAAAAAGCAACTTGGATAAGAAATTTATTTAAATTTTTATTCCTTAAATTTCACTAAGTTTAAATATTTTTGTTTCAAGGTAAGTTCATGATTTACATATTGCCAAAGTTTTCAATCAATAAGAATAAGTTGAAGTTTGGTTTTTCCAAGTGTTGATCTTGTGATGCAAATTTTTTGTTAAGTTTATGTAATGTTTCACTTTTCATATATTTTGATCTTTATTTTTGTAATAGTTGTTGTGAATGTACTTTAATTTACTATGATGATATGTGAATCTAATCTCCTATGTTTTTCATCCATAAAATCAATCCAAGATGGAAGATATCTCTTCTAATAAATCAAAAGAATGCAATAATGATTTTGAATTGAATGAATTTGATGAGCTTTTTGGAGTTGATCATAAGGATAGGTGTAAAGCTTTGGGTCCTAGTGTATGCAATAATAAATTGCAAGCCTCTGCAATTGTAAGAAAGAAGTATTACCTTTTACAAGAAAAACATAAAAAAGATGTTCAATGTTTTAGAGAGGAAATGAATTTTCTATCAAGGGATTTATTTACAAAAGTTAATAAAGTTGTGAGTTATATTTCTCCATTATTTTGATTATTTTTTAATTATATAAAGGTTAAAATAGAAACTTATCATTTTTAGAAATTTAATTTTGAGGAAGCATCCATATCACAAGTTTCAATAAGTTGTAACATTACCCATACTTTATTACATGCTCATGTTGATTATAGAATATTAGGAGACATTTAAATAGAAATGTATTAATTTATAAATTTACCGATCACATCTTATTTCAAATTAAACACTACATTTGTGGATAATATTGATAACTACAAAACTATAATATAAATTTTTATCATTTCTTTCATTATTTATAATGAATATATTCTATAAAATTCTTTAGCCATTCTAATTTTTTATAATATATTTAATTTTATTTTTTATTTATTTTTTATTTAGATTTATAGGGACCATCATTTGGAGTGATGGTAAGGTGCACATTTCTCAAGTCGAAGACTTGTGTTTGAGTCTAGACACTCGAAGAGGATAGGCTTTTGCTTATCTATGAATCCTCCTAAACTCACTTAGTGGGATGAGCAGTAGGGCTCTAATGAGTGGCGAGGTACCCCTACACTCAACCATACGAATACGAGCGTTACACACGCAATGCGGTCTAACTCCACAGACGAACTAATTGTGGCATCTAGACAGTTAGCCTTAGGTTGCAGTTCGCTGTCTTTCCACCTGGACTAGTATTAGCTTTGTCACGTATGGTTTAGCCCAAAGTGAGATGTATGATGTATTTCTAATCTAATGCTACTTCTGAAGGCAATGGAAAGTAATATTAACTAAGCTAGGAGAGAGAGGGTGAGAGAATCTAAACTAGCCTAAGTGCGATGAGCATCTATTCCTTAATTATCTGTACACATCTTGGACTTCATGCATGACTACCATTGGGATTACCAAGTGCAGATCCTAGGTATGTTACTAGGTTACCAAGTAGTCACACTTAAATTCTCATAATCAAGTTGTACTCATTCCACGTTTTAACATGAGTTTAAGGGTGAGAGAAATTAACTAGGAAAGCAGTAAATAACAATTAATTAAATGATTAATCTAAGTGAATGCTACAATGATGAAGTAATCTCGATCTTTAATGCTGATCATGTGTGTGTCCAAGTACGTCACTCTCGAATAAAGGATGTCGTACAATTACATTCACCACACTACGGGCATATACGGAGAGGAAAAGGGTTGAGAGAGAGAAAATGAAAACTAAATCAAAACTAACTCTAAAAATTGACTTATTTCCTAATCTATCTACCTCTTATTTATAGATGAGGAGATAGGCTGCGATATCGCGTCGTCAGTGATATTGCAGATGCGATATCGCGGGTGCAAAATCACGACTATCAACAAATTCATGACTCATCATACCCCCATGACTAAATGAAAACTCGTCCTCGAGTTAAAGTGAGAACAAGCTCCATTGATTACATAGTGGATAGGTATGGGATTATTGACTGGCTAGAATGGATTCATGCCATAGTGTGGAGTCAGAAAAAAATTGAGACACAACACAAAAGAAATTCCTATGATTACAAAATCGGATGGAACTCATGTAGTTCCTGGTGGCGGTGGCTCCTCCATGGGTGTCTTTCCCGTATCTTGCACTCCAGGTCTTGGGATTTGATGGCGTTGAAGTATGACCCGGAGTTTCTCCTCTTGTAAGGCCTTGAGTGCCTTGGTGTGTGCGTAAGTTTGCGCTTGTGTCATAGAGGCATCCCAATCAGCCTTCTCTTTTTCTTCTGCCATCCTTTTATTCTTTGTCAATAGTTTATTAAGTTTCTCAGTTCTGAAAGTGTCCAGCTAGTTCTAAGCAACCTTTGGCCCTGTATTCAGAAGGTTTAATACTTCTAAAATGGCTTGAATAGAGAAATCAATAGTCGCACCACAAGTGTTAACTGTGGTGCCTTCTTTTTTGTTGTGCCAAAATTGGTACGTTTCCCCTAAGTACCAGGCACCACTTTTAGAGAGGGTAAGCCATGATGGGGACCCTTTGAGGTGATCCCTAACGGTCTTCGGAGCAAATTCTGTGAAAGTTCCAAAGTTTAATTCCATGTCACTACAGTGAATATGGACCTTTCATGGATGGTCTGAACACAATCTTAGGGCAACGTGATATATCATCCCTGTTCAAACACTACTGCAGCTCCTTCTTCTGCCTACCTTGATTGTACAGTAGCAGGGTCTTCTTGGTGGGTACTAAATGATTATTCCTCTTACTTTGCATGTTGTTTGGTAGGAACTTTTCCTTCACCTCTCCTAGGTCATTTGATCGCACCTTGAGTAGGACCTTCTTGTTGTCCATGTTTTGGGGTCATCTGCACTCACACAGGGCCAATTGTTAGTAAGGTTGTTACCAAAGTTAGGTTATACCTTACTGCTTATCTTAATAGATTTACTTTACTTCCGTGTGTTGTTAATTATTGGAAGAACATGTCCCCGAAAGATTATAATGTTAAGTCCTCTTTGCTTAGGTGGTTTCCAAATTTAATTTTTTGGTATAGCTAAGGGGTTGAAATTGTTTTGACACATTTTATTCTTAATTTTACAACTAATTACCCTTAAAGATGTCCTTCGGGAAATGATGGATTTCAAAAAATTTATGCACTATTCAGTGTGTGCCCCTCCCCCATGACTAAGCTGAACACTCTGGGTTCAAGTAGGTTCAAAAAAAATGAAAATCGAAGTACCAGCGAGTGAGTTATGGATATGAAAGTAAGGGACGTGCAATTGCGAGTCATAGAGAGGAATTGAAAAACTTCCCCTACGTGAACAATTGCAAATGATGTTGATTAGCGTAGGGGGGTCACGTATATATATATTTTCATTGAAGTTAGGGCACTTAGAGAATGTACCAAATTTTTAATATTTCTTTGAAATTAAATGATATAAACTAAGGACATCTAGACGATTGTTAAAGGGTTCTAGGGTAATTCAACTAGTTCTGAAGGCACACAAATTATGATGGTGTGGAATTTATCAATAAGGACCTCAGATGGTAGAGAAAAAGGCAAGATGGTAGAGAAAAAGGCTATGTGATGGTTCATAGGAATGTTGAATCGAAGGGATAGTAATAAGGGAAAGAAAATCGTTGGCAATATGCTAAGGGTAATAAATGGTGTGTGGAAGATGGGTCATGAGTGCAAATTACAAAAATTACACAAGTGGGTCCTCCCCAAAGCAGGTTCCAACCTTTAATGCCCTTGTGTAACCACACTTAAAAGTATTCGTGGGCACTAGAAGGGTTAAATGTAATCCACACTAGTTCCACAAAACACACACATGTAAATATCACTGGAATGAGGTAAGAATTCTACGTTACACATGACAAGAGCTATAATTACACGAACAGTGAGATGAGATGAACTATAGAAGGGATCATAGAGATTGGGACATAAGGTAACTGATCCAAGGCATAGTAAATCCTGCATGTAAAGCATGATTAATGTGTCATTAACTTGTCGTTCTAAGATTAGGACCAAATCCATTCCTCTGATTAGTGACACCGCATTGTTTCATGCCATGATGAGCAACTATGAGAGTACCATGACAACAAGGTGTATGATACACTTGGTGTTTTATTCAAGGGAGGAGTGATTTTTTGTTTGTGGCACTCTCTTTTTCTTTTCTTTCTTTCTTTTTTTTCGATTACTAAATCTAGAGAAGCCACCAACCTTCAGGCATGGGTGCATGTCTTTCCAGTGGAACCCCCTAGAACAGCATTGGATTTTTGAGTGCCCTCTTGATTACTCTTACTCCCATTTTTCATTAGATCTACAAGGATCTTAGTATAGCCACGTTGCATGATAACTCCCACAGACATCACCAAAGAGAATCTGTAAGTCCCCTTGATGTCACACCTTAATCATTCCCTCTTGGTCCATCCTTTTTCATTCGAGGTATAATGAACACAAAGTTAATTTTAAGTTTTAAAAATGTCAAGAATATCACTATACCCTTGAACAGAACCTCTTATTTGTAGAATGGATGAGTGCGTGTAATGGGCTCACTGTCCAAATAATTGATCATTCGAGACTCGACAACATAGAACACACCTCAACCAATGATCCACATGAGTGTTTTATTCATAGATGATATTACTTATAAAAAAGTAAAGAGACAAAAAGACAAAAAGATAAAACAAGAAATTGAAAACTGAAAAAGTGGAAAACAAAAAGTTGTAAAATTAAAGAAAATGAAAAGTATTTATTAATCCTACTTACTATAAGAATGGGGGATATCTCTCATAGCTAAATGGTTGAGGATGGCAAGGATTAATAAATGATGATGGGGATCCTTACATGTTGGAAATATTGGAACTTGGCTGTACTTACCCCATCGGGGTTCACACACCTAATTGTAGTAAGCATAGTGGGGCAATTTATACGATGTAGTTCCCAGATAATGAGTTCACCCACTATGATATTTAGGACCATTAGATGGTATGCAAGGATCAGGATGTTGCCTTCCATGATTGTGTTCATTGGGCCGTATGGTTGTTGGAGTGTTAGTTAGTGGCCCTGATGAAGTTACATGAGGCGTTGGGTTCGAAGATAAGGGTGCACCACAGTGTGGGACTTGTGCTAAGTTGGAGGATGCAATGGCCTCGGAATTTTTTTGTCCCTTCCTAGGGTCATTTCTAAAGAAGGGATGCCTTCGATGTTGCTGAGGTCTCTCACTACTGTTGGAAGTAGTAGCACAAGTAATGTTTGTGGGTTGTTGTTGTGGTGCAGACACCTTAGGAGTAGTTGGTGGCGATGTATAAGGAGGGAAAGAATGAGAATGTTGAAAGTTAGGAGGAGTATAAGGTGCACAAGGTGGTGGTTGTGTTGAAGACATGGGCTGATAGTATTGAGGAGAATAATAATAATGCGGTGAGATAGAGTATGTTGACCCAATTGGGGAAACAGGATGTTGAACTAGATAAGCATTTGAATTCGGATGATATGAAGGGTGTCTCCAGTTTAAGGGTGGTTTCCCCCATGACTAGCCACTATGATCGAACACAATATCTCTATATGGACTCTGGATGTAACGTGTTTCCCCAATGCTCACGTAAATGTAAAAATATTGGGCATTGGCCCTTGGGGTGATCGTACAAGCATATGTTGCATTCATACGTATGATTGGTAATTGAGCTCTTATTTTCCTTATCCCTTCCTTCCGATTGTCTACTGATACTTTGTCCTACTTCTTGGGTTGTCAAAACTCTATCTCTAATAATATTGATAAATTCTCCACACTTTTTATACGTCCATTCCAACATCTTGTTGATCTTTGCCTTGACTTCTTCTAATGATTGTTGTATCAACAAAGATGGTTCTTTCTCCTTGTGATAGGTTGGTTTCTCCTTTTTATGATCATGGACCTTTGTTAAGTTGAGATTTTGGTCCCGTTGATGTTTTTCAACACTCTCCCATCTAGCCATTTCTCCTTCTTCTTTTGCTACCTGCTTAATAAGCTCTTGGACTTGATGGGTTCAGAGTTCATATAGTTAACCTTGGGCATACATCCCTAGGGTCTTTCTTGTTTCATCACGAAGCCCATCAATAACATGATACATTAGCCTTTCCTCAGAAAACTCATGGCTTGGACAGTTTTTTAACAGTGCATAATATCTTTCTAAGGCCATGTCCAAGGGTTCATGTTGTGCTTGTTTCCATGCTTGGATTTGTTTCCTCAAGGTCGACACTCTTGTGTAGGTTTGATATCTTTCGTTAAAGAGTTCCACCATTGTTGGCCAACATTGTATTGAATTTGGTTTTAATGATCTATACCATACTTTTACTTGGCCAACGAGTGTCATAGGAAAGAGCTTAAGTTTTTGCCAAC
>MNCI01034664.1:517710-617339 GCA_015680685.1 Gnetum montanum
ATAATTATTTCTTTCTAAAAGATATATCATTAATTTCTATACAACAACCTTGTATGATATAACTAATCTAGATAACTAGCATCGTCCCCGACAATGGCACCAATGATGAGTGGAGAGGTACTCCTACACTCAAGCATATGAATACGAGCATTACGTGCGCGATCTAGTCGAACTCTGCAGATGGACTAGTTGTGGTATCTAGACAGTTAGGCTTAGGTCACAGTTCACTGTCTTCCCACCTAGACTAGTATTAGCTTTGTCACGTATGGTTTAGTCTAGAGTGAGGTGTATGATGGGTTTCTAATCTAATGCTACTCCTGAAGGCAGTGGAAAGTAATATTAACTAAGCTAGGAGAGAGAGGGTGAGAGAATCTAAACTAGCCTAAGTGTGATGCGCATCTGTTCCTTGATTATCCGTACACATCTTGGACTTCGTGCACAACTACCACTGGGATTACTAAGCACAGATCCTAGGTACGTTACTAGGTTACCAAGTAGTCACACTTAAATGCTTGTAATCAAGTCGTACTCATTCCACGTTTTAACATGAGTTTAAGGATGAGAGAGATTAACTAGGAAAGCAATAAATAACAATTAATTGAATGATTAATCTAAGTGAATGCTGCAATGATGAAGTAATCTCGATCTTTATTGCTGGTCATTGGTGTGTCTAAGTACGTCACACTCGAATAAAGGATGCCATACAATTACATTCACCACACTGCAGGCATACACGGAGAGGAAAAGGGTTGAGAGAGAGAAAATGAAAACTAAAATGAAAACTAACTCTAAAAACTAACTTATTTCCTAATTTTTCTACCTCTTATTTATAGATGAGGAGATAGGCTGCGATATCGTGTATGCGATATCGCGACTAGGCTACGATATCGCATCGTCAGTGATATTACGGATGCGATATTGCGAATGTTAGCAAATTCATGGCTCATCAGGCTCCAAGTGATAATCCTTTCATTTATTTTGGATTAATGATGTTTTAAAAGTCATATGCATATTCTAGTGTGCATTTAGTTTTGGAACAATTTTTTAAATATTTATTTTGGATTTAATTAATTTTATAAAATTGATTTCAAACTATTTTTGTAAAACCCTTAGAATAAAAAATTATTGAAAACTTTTTATGTGTTGTGTTATCTCTCATGTTTTTATATGTTATCACTAACTATTCTAGAAATTATTCAAAGTGTTTGAAAATTGTTTGAATTAAATTTTTTTACTAAAACAAAAGTCTATGCATGCTACTTTTTGTAGATTTTAAAGAATAAATAACAATCTTATTATATATATAAAAATTATTTCTAGTTTGATATTGATAATAAACCTATTCTATTATTTTATTAGGTTATCTAAAAAGTTAACAACCAATATCTTTTGTTGTTTGTACTAAGTACTATTTGTTCTTTAAATTCTAATGCCAATGACAAATGTTTACCATTGTTGGTTTTCATTAATTCTAACAATGATGTCTTTTATTCTTCATAACAACAACAACAATAATCCATTATTTTGAGATGCATAAATAATGAGTATTACTTGTTAACAATAATATTGTTGTCTATTATTTATGATAATATGTATTGCTTTTAATAATTTATTAAAACCAACAAACTAATGGCAAGTCACATAGAGAGTTGTTTTTGCAACTCAACTCATTTTCATAGCTTGTTATAGTGACAACATACAAGCTAAGCTATAGTTCCAAGTCACATGATAATTTTACAAAACCATGGTTCCATTTTAAATTAACATCTTAAAATTCTCTTTGTTTGCATGATTTTGTAGAATCAACGCATTGACTATATTAAATAAGACAATAACAAAAAAACCACTTGTAACTGCTGCAACTCAAGATAAGTTGTGGTTTTAGCCCCAACCCCAACTCTTAAATTAGTTTTGAATAGTGACCATCACAGCTCTCCGTACAAATTGTGATGGTCATTACAACTCATTTTTTAGCTCATGTGACTTGCCCATGATTTACAACAATTATAGCCCATTGTTAGTGGTTGGTTTTGGTGTTGTGATAGTTTAAGTAGAACCTTATAACTTAGCATAGCCTATTAGAATGGAGCCCATGAGTTATTGTTTTCAAATCAAGGTTCTTACCACTAAGCTAATACCTCATTATTTAATAGTTTCAATTTTGGTAGGTAATGTTGAATTATAAAATTCTAATTGCCTATATGTCTTAGATAAAACTAATTTAAAAAAGGTTTCAAATGCCAACCTCTCCTCCCCTACATCTTAAACTTATGAAAAAAAATATAGTGATGATCTATTTCATAATTTAAATGAAAAATTGAAGATTGATTAATTTGTCCATTACTAAGTCCATAAGGTATTATTTGGTAACTTGATTTCATTTTAACAATAAATACTAAATTATAAAATTCTAATTTAACTATGTTTTGGGAATAAATAACCTTTAAAAAGTATTTCATCTTCCAAACACCCCCAAAGTCAATATTTTTAAATGTCATGGTGGAAGATGTAAACCATCTCCATTGCAAACATAACAAATGATAACCTACTTATTTTACTCGTGTTTCTTCCTTTACGATCCTGTTAACTGGGTTACTCCCTGATTACAACAAACTACAGCGTTTAATAACATGGAAACCCTTTTTCTCAAAAAACATAGCGTAGAAAACCTTGCAAAAGTGATCTCATTTGGGCATGTGCTTCGTTACCAAAACCCCAAATTATTCGTCAAAGAAGACGTCTGGCTATTTAAGGAGCACACGCCATGTTGCTTGCGCTTCATATCATTTTCTGGTGAGTGCAGTTGTGTACGGATCCAAAAAACTTCGATAAAACCCTCTCTGCGTACTATTATTCTCTTTCTCTTTCTCACGTAGGTAGGTCGATCGCAGAAACAAATCCCCTTCTTTGTATCAAAGAGAGAGGAGAGGAGAGTTGAGTTGAGATTGGCAGACATGGCGGACGTGCAGGAAAATCCGGCAATCGACAGACACGAGGAGGAAAATGATGGTCACAATGCTCCGGAAGAGGACACTGGTGCTCACATTGCTCCCATCGTCAAGCTTGCCGAAGTTGCCGTTACCACTGGCGAGGAGGATGAGCAAGTTCTGCTAGACCTGTAATGTCACAAACTTATCACTTGCTTGCTTTTCGTTTCTTTTTGACACTTAGGGTTTTGAATGCGTTTTTGCTTCATTAATTTCATTGTTGAATACGTCATCAAGTGCAGTGTTTTCATGTCTGTCTTTCGTCAGTGGGTTTTGATTGTGAGCATGCTCCAAATGGTGGATTCTTTTTCCCTAAAATTCTGTTGATATGTCTTTTATTCTTACAAGACAGTATCGTGTTTTGTTCTCGATTTTGATTCCCGGTTTGATGTGGCTGTTCGCGTTCCTTTTCTGGTCTTTCTTTACTGCCGAAGGATGCACTTTCTAGTATTTCTTACTGCTCAATTGTGATACTCTTTTGCAATCATTGGAGAGATCTGTTATCTTTTTATGTTGTGAAGAATGATATCCTTTTACCATATTTGTTCGGAGTTTGATCTGAATTCGAAAGTTTTGTGGTGTGGCGTCTGAAACATATTGATCTACGAGAGCACCAAGTTTTATGCTTGCTCAAGCAATCCTTGATAACGAAAATTTGCTTTTTCAATGCGAAGCTTGTGTAAATTTCATCCATCAAGAGGGAAGTTGGTCATGCTTTCCGTTTAGTGCACACAACCTTTTTTGTTAGATTGGCTTCAGATAGTTTATGGAACATGTTTGAGCGCATAAAATCTTATTGATCTACCTGTAACATGAATATCTGTTTTGTTTCATGGAATGGAATTATCTTAACCATTATCAAATCAGATTTTGCAAAATTAAATTTTATTCCAGTGAAAATCTTCATTAATTAATGGTTGTTTCGAATGCAAAACTTTCTATCATCAAACAGTGAAATTATGCCATGGATGTTATATTATATTTTGTATGCAGAAGACCACATATTAGGTTGGTTAAGTTGGCTAAATTATGTTGTGTGTCATTTGTTGTATTTGATTTGTAATTTAGGAAAGCTAAGCTTTATCGTTATGACAAAGAATGGAAGGAACGTGGTGTTGGAACAGTGAAATTGTTGAAGCATAAAGAAACAAATAAAGTTCGCTTGCTTATGAGACAGTCGAAGACATTGAAAATATGTGCAAACCATATTGGTAAGATGTAATTAATTTATGTATTGTGAAAATATAATAAAAAATAATTAACTAGATGTCTCATTTTGATCTTGACATAAGCTAAAATATTTTATTTTTAAAGAAAAGGTTTGATCTTTTGATGGTTTGCATATTTTCTCTTGTGCCTGAGCAGTTCGGCCTCCCATGACATTGCAAGAGCATGCAGGCAGCGACAAATCTTGGGTGTGGCATGCAAGCGATTACTCAGATGGTGAATTGAAAGATGAACTATTTGCAATCCGCTTTCCCTCTGCCGAGAGTAAGTATCATATTTTCCCATAGTTTCTATAGCATTGCCTATTGCAGTAGATTTTTCATAGTTTGGTGCACACAAATGTTGTAGTAGTTAAACATTTACTTGTATTACTGCATTGAATTGTGCTGTTTGTAATCAAATATTCTTCTAATTTTTCCAAATGTGCAGATGCCAAGAAGTTCAAAGAAGTAGTTGAGGAGATTGTTGAATCCCAGTCTAAGGTTTCAGATGAGAGCAATGACTCTGCAGATAAAACTGCTGAACTTCTGGGCAATTTGGATGTCAAAGAAAAAAATGAGGAACCTAAGGAAGCCTCTTCAAGTGAAATAAAATCCCAGGAGGCTTCTGAAACAACTCCTGCGGAAGAAGAAACGAAAGCTTGAATTTATTTCATATGAGGATTTGACGAATTTGATTTAAGAGTTATTTTTGAATAAGAGTCAAGTTAGGGGCTTGTGTGTCATCTGCAGTTGAATTTAGTGCGTGGGTTTTATACATCTTTTTGGACATTTCTGTATCTCTTTGTTGGGTTGATTCTGTGAGGTAAATTGGTTTTTGGTTTAGACTAGTTTTGCAGGGAATTATTGTTGTCAGAAATGTGTAAGTTCTGTTCTATTGTTAATTCAATTGTCTTTATATTTTCCTTGAAACATTGGCCGTTTAACTGATGGATAAGTTTGTTCCCCTGTATTTTTGCCTTTTTCTGTGTATTTTTACTTTTACCAGTAAAGCGTAGCCTTCGATCTCAACGCCAAGGTTGACGCCTTCCGTCCTGGTTGACATAACATTTTTTATGTGGCTGGTTTCCATTTTGTTTTTCTTGCATTTCGTCCTAGAAATAAGATGATAAGAGGTTTTGATAAGAGTTTGGAGGGAAGAATGATAGTAATTCCAAAGCAAATTTTTGAAATCTGCTTTTGCTTTCAACCTGTTGAACCAATATTCATCGACTCGAATCTCTCATTCACATAGTTATCTCAGTCTATGGCCAAAATCTCTCTTGCTCTGTTGATTTTCGAAAATCCAAGGATAGAGTATAGAGGGAAGAAGTGCAAGAATGTGATGCTGGGAAATCCCCCGGTAGAGCCTTCCTACTCTTGGCTTCGTGACAGCCTAGCGAGATCCCCCGGTAGAGCCTTCCTATAGGTACTTTTCATAGGTAAGTAGAGCAAACGAATGAACTTGATAAGAGATGTTGCAAACTAAGATTTCGCCATCTACAAAGTTAATAATGTCATTTTGTTATCCAAAAATCAAAACCAAAATCTTGAGCATGTTTTTGTAGAATTTAAGAACATCAATGCTGTATATAGAAAATCCTATTGATGCTGTAACGGTTATCATATATTTTGTTTATTACATACTTGTTATTGTATTATAACATTAAGACACAGACCAATGCCCAGAGAATTAAGTTGGTAGACACATTCTGCATGATTTGCTGTAAAGGTAGCTTATAAGGTTTATCACAAAAAGATGTCTACAATTAATAAGATGAATCATGAGATGAATAATGGGAAAGACAAAATTACGTTGGATCATACAATGCAGGAACTCTAAAACCAGAAACTCAATAAAGGAGATTAGCTAATACTAACTGAATAGCGCGTCAGTGTACTCATAATATATTTGATGCAAAGCACTAAGTGTGCTTATGTATTCTTTATACTTGTTTTTGACGAGCAGCTCCCTTGAATTTCACAATCCAAGGTTGCCAAAACAACTCAGGATTGAATAAGAAAAAGAAACAACTTTATTCTTACTCAAAAAGAAATTGATGCAATGCATAAATGAAAGTCAAACACTTCCAAGGATGGATGGTTAATCAAACTCTTACTTCACTCTCAACAAAAGGAGAACCATTCCAAGGATGAACAGTCAAACTTTCACTTTACTCAAAAGGAGAACCATCAAGAGAGAAATAGTCACTCTGATGCAAATAGCATGTGACACTCTTTGGGTGCTTTCATCTTTATATGGCCATAGGAATGATCCTTTGGCTTAATGGATTATTTGTCTTCGTATTAAAATTCATGCTCTTTTCAAAAAAATCATCAATTTTATCTAGACTACATATGCTTGTTGCGGCTCACAACTGCCTCTTTTCAAAAAAATCATCTCACAACTGCCTCTTTTCAAAAAAATCATCAATTTTATCCAGACTACATATGCTTGTTGCGGCTCACAACTGCCTTGACTACGACTAGCATCCTAGTGCACTAGTAAAATCTAGAATATTTTTTTCTCTATTTCTTGTAAATTGTGATTGACTACAATTTGCAATTTCATACTATGAACTCATTGCAACTTAGAGGGGCTCATTACAACTCATTACAATTTCATAGTATGACCTATGACCCACAATTAGCTTGTAGTTGACTTCCTAGGTAAGAAAACACAGAAAGGATTTTAAATAGACACTAAAATAGAAATACATAATTCCTATGACTCATAGGACATACTAAGGATGACAATTGCATTAAGAAGATGGGTTGATGTCCTCATCATGTTTATAGCCATCACTATCACCCTTCTCTATCTTAATGCATGAAAGGAATATCCAACAAACACTACCACTATTATAGTCCAACCAAGTAAGAAAATGCAAAGTAAAATCCCCCCACAATACATTTGCTTAAACATTAGCTAATACAGAAAAATAAAAACAAAATTTACAAGCCAATGTTAAATAGTTAGAAATTCATCCAAAAATTTAATCTGCATTATAAGTACAACTTTGTTACTTTGATTGTAAAGTCTTTTGGTGTTTTAGTTCTAGATCACTCACAGCAAACACATATGAGGGTGCTATGTACAAATTTGGGCTATGAATAGTTGCTTTCCATGTATCTTTAAAAAATTGAGAAAATTTACCTTGTAACTTGTTCAGAATACCCATGGATGTAGCACAATGGTCAAGCTACTCATTCCTTGGTTGGGAGGTTGTGGATTTAAGTATGACCTCCGCTTATGGGTGTAGTAACAATAGAGTAGCATTGTGGTGAGACACCCTTGTCTAGTGTGTCACATTGACCCTACTCTATAAACAAGGGTTGTACAACAAACCTCAATATGAGTAGCCTTGTAGTGAAACATCCTTGTCTAGTGGATCACATTGACCCTTATATGTAGATAGGGGTTGTGCTACTAGCCTCATTGTCACAGTAGAGTAGCCTTGTGATGAGTCACCTTTGTTTAGTGGGTTGCATCAACCCTATTATGTGGATAGGGATTGTGCTACTAGCCCCAATGTCCATTTGCTAACCAAATTTTTTTTAAAACGTTGAGAATATTTCAACCATAGTCACAATATCTTGCATAAAACTCCTAGTGTCTATAGTATACCATTGTACAACAAAACATGTGTAAGTCATCAAATGTGCTCTTTAATTATTCACCTACTAGCATTGTTTATTTTGTCCTCAAAGATTTATATTTAATGAAATATTTTCTTACAGTGAACATATGTTTTATAGCACCATTAGCATACCATTGGAGATAAAACTTGTCCTATGCTTCCACAATAAGAAGTCAATGTTCTAACCAAGTGAACTATGCTTTACTAAAGTACATAAAAATATAATATTATATTGACTAAAAACTTGTTTCAACTATATGTACTTTAAGACATCACCAACAGGATACTTTAGTAGATCTTATTCTAGACATGTTTCTGTGAGGATGCAATATGGAAGCAATTTCACAAATCAATGGAAAGGAGTACATCCCTTCTGCCTATGACCAAATAAAGTTGGCGGACTTCCATACATGCATGCTAGTTTAATTAATAGGTGTATGAAGTTTTGTGGATGTTGAGAGTTTATTTCTGCAAGCCAAGTGTTTAAAGTTTTATGGATCTTGAGGGTTTCAACTAGCAGGTTTGATTTCTCCAAAATAATCATTCCCCCTAACTTCTTCTACTGATGCTAAAATTTCTACTTTTTTATTAATAAGCAAATTTCTATTGATTTTCATAATACAAATATATCAACAAATGAATAGAAATTTCTAATGATATTAATGTAAATAAGACATCTTATTTTGTCCTTCCTAAAGATGTGTAGGAGTCATTGGTTATTCATCTTACATCAAGATATGTGCTTATTGAAATTTTGAATTACCTACTTTGTAATCAAAGTTTTGCTTTTTAGTTACATGATGTAAAGAAAAAACATAATACTCAAGTCATTTATCCTAGGTACTATTATTTTTTCTTGCTTGTTGAGCTAGGTGATGCTTTGATAGTGCAACATGCCCTAGATATAGGGGCATTTGTATATAAACATCTATATTTTAATACCCAATATGAAGAATGTTCTAAAATTCCATGTTTTGTCCAACTATTTAATCTTTCATTGATTTTTAAGATGATCAATAAATTATCAATTTTCTTAGTTCCATTAGCCATGTGGAATCTATTTTTGTACTATTTGATTCCTGTAGACATTTTTTTTATTGAAATCAATCTTCTTAACTATAAAACGGAAATGGTATTGCAAGTAGACACAAAGGCTCCCATTCAACCAGTTACATATTATAATCTACCTAATTATTATAATTTTTATCATTGTGAAGGACATTTATTTAATGTTTATCATTTTTTGTTCAAGAAAAAAATGTTAAGGAAAAGAAAAAACATGTTGAAGTTGAGGATTGAGAAAAATAATAATTTGAAGCTAAAGATACAAAAAATCAAGTTAATGTCAATACTAAGAATAATCAAATGACAATAAAGAAACCATAAAGAATATAAGCTTTTGTGAATACTTTTACATTTACTATAGGAAGTACTAATTAGTTTGGATAGATAACTTGTTAGGCAATTTTTTTCTCATCTAACAAGAATACTATCACCTCAAAAATTAAACACTTTGTTGACAAGTGGACTATAGAAAACAACAAAGATTCTTAATGTAAGATCAACTGTGATTACTAATACATATGATCATTTTCTATTGAATCTTTTTTTCTTACAAAAGTTGTTATTTCAACAAAGCTTTTTATTACTATCTCAAATCATTTTACTATTTTAAGTTCAAACATGGATGTTGAAAGCAATGTAATTGTTGTTAGGACTAGGACCATCGTCGTTATTAACAATTAATATTCTTCTCTTTAGTTTTCAAAGTATTAATTGTAAGATTGTACACTTGACTATACATCCTTAAAATTGGATATTTTTTCTTTCCATGTTATTTTTGGTGTTTTATACTTAGTGATTAAGAATGTGATTTGAACTTTTTATATATTATTAATTTCTTGGGGGTCTGACACCTCATCTAGTATATGTACCCTTAAGTCACCTTTAGAGGTCACTTAAGTACTTAGCTCATTGTATATATGATGTTGCCAATTCAAGTCAAAATTCAAGCATTGTAACAATGAGGTGTTAGCCTAGTGGTAAATTTCTAATTAGACTATATGTCTTGGGGTGTACCTATGTTTCACTTATTTCGGGTTCCAACACCCCCCACAATTTAGGCATTGCTATATTCTTTTATAATTCTTTTCATGTTTGTTGTCTTAAGGTATATCTATAATTAAATTGTTTCAGGTTTTAGAAGGAAAGAAAGAGACAGGCAAGGATGGGTGGGGGGTGGTGTGTGGTGTGGGTGATGAGGGCAAGGGATGAAGCAATGTTAGACCCTAAAATTATAATAATAATAATAAATTAGAGTACTTCACATCAACAAAGAAAATATAAATAAAAAGCCCATCAGTTTTGGGGATGCTTTCCAAGTTTTCATCCTTACAACTAATCTTGAAAAACCTTTTCTTCCTCTAGGTAGGAAAAGGATCAAGCTTTTCCCTCATTTAGAGGTGCACTCATAGGTTATCACTTCTTACTAAAAGGTTTCTTGGAAAAAGAAGGAGAAAAATCTCTTCAAAGACAAAAGAAAGTTTCAATAAGAAAAAAAAATGAGGTGTTAGCCTAGTGGTAAGACACATGATTTAGAAGCTCCAAGTCATGGGTTTGATTCCAATGGGTAATTGCTGAGTTATATAAAGTTCAAATTGGACTATATATCTTGGGGTGTACCTATGTTTCACTTATCTTAGGTTCCAACCTGAAAGCTTCCCATCCTTGAGCCTCTAAAATAAAAAGAAATTAATACAACAAGAAACAAATTAATTAATTAATACACCAAAGCTTCCAAATAGAATATAAAACAAATAGCCAAAGATACTTCCAAATGTAAATAAAGGAAGTAGATGAAGTAGGTTGATCACCAAGAATGATATCATTGATGCTTGATTAAAAATTGTTATAAATTTTGGATGTTCATTTTCAAACATTCTATGTAACATGACAATAAGAAAAAAAGAACATGCCAAAATGAGTCTTCACTTCCATAAAGAGGGTATTGAGGAAAAATAATTTCCATATGTTGAAGATGAGTGTCGATACAAATATCTTAATGAATAAAATACCATTAAAAAATAAATTTTTGGATAAGTAAAAACTCTCCAAATATCTTTCATTTTTCTCATCTAAAAGAAAGAGAGACTCCAACTAGAAATATAAATACATGCATATGTATTACAATATGAGTGAGGGAGAGGGGGTGATAGAAAATAAAACAATTTAACTATAGGTGCATCCCAAAGATCTATAGTTGACATACATTAGAAGAATGTCATATATTGTATGGGTAGGATGAAAGGAGAGGGTGTTGAACCCAAACCTAAAACAACTTTCCTATAGGTATAACTCAAGACATATAGCTAACATGATATGTTAGAAAGGTTATTCTAACAATTACTTAAGTATGATTTAAGTTGGTAACCTATTACCTATGAATTCTTGTTAGGCAATGAGATAACCACTTGAGTCACCTTTTGATGAGCAATGAGATAACCCTACGCTCAACCATATGAATCACTAAGCATTCACACATGATCCAGTTGAATTTTGTGGACTCTATGTCTTCTAGTACACTAGCCTCTAAGAAGTGAACTTTGCCCTAATAGTCATTTGTTGTCTTCCCAATTACACTTGTGATGCACAAAGGTATGGTTAAGTGTAATTGGGCATATGAGTTTTATTATTTTATGTTTTATGCTCTTGGTGTCTTAAAATAAAGAAATGAAGTAATTTAATGGCTAATTTAACTAACTAATTAATTAATCTCTAATTAATCATAACATAAACATTCAATTCCACTTTCTATACACATCTTGAACCCACGTATCCAATACTAGGATTATCAAGCACTATGCTATTGAGTGAACTAAGTAATGACGCTACTAGGATTACCAAGTGAATATGTGTTTATGCTCGAAGTGGTCGTACTTATGTGTTTAATCTATTTGGCTTAATTAATTAACCAATCAAGGTCTAATTTATTTTAATTAATTGCATAATTAATGAAAATAATAAATGCAAAAATAAATCATTAATCTATTCCAAGTGCTACAAGGTTTGATCAAAAGGCTTGTCTTTATTGCCATTCACACTGGTGTGTTTAGGTATAACAGTGCTTGAATAAAGATCCGTACACTTTTTGACTCCTACTACGGGCACTCAAAGAAATATTCTAACTCTCAAATGATAAAATTGCAAGAGATTTACTACAATTATGACTTGACTCTCCATAAACATAGCTAGTGAGCACATATTTATAGACTTTATTTTGGAGCTACGTTGATAGGGCCCCATAAATGCAGCAAACGCTACGTCAACATGGCCTTGTTGATAGGGCTCATTGACAAGGCCACATCAACAGGGGCCCATCAATGTGAAGCTTTGATGCTTTATCATACCCCCACAATTGAATGAAAACTCGTCCTTGAGTTCCTTTACAAAATTGGGAAGGTATGAAATTATTGATTAAATCTTGACATAAGAAATTGACATAAAAAAATTGAGTTCCTAAGTGTACAAATCAACAACATTACAAAAATTGTGGTGTTCATGACACAAAATTGAACACCATGACATGAATACTCAAAACTAGACTACACATCCTATAATGGCTTGAAGGTGGTTGAGAAGATCAAACAGTCCTAGGTGGTGGAGGCTCCTAAGGTTCTGAAGGACCTTCACTAGCTTTGGGCATGCGTGGTGGCTAAGGTAGTTGTGGTTGTCCTGCTGTGGCTACAACCTCCAATGGAAGGCAAAAGGCATTTAGTAATAACTTTGTCTTATCCTCCTTGCCCTAGGGATCATTCATAGTCTATGCGACATTGCCAATGTGGGCTAGAATGAGGATATCCCATGGATAGGGCATTATTGGGAATAGCTCCTTAATGTTGACAAACTAGGCAATGAATTGTTTCAGTTCAATGTGGAACACCCTGACTACATTTTGTAGCTCCTAGTAGTCATTCATTCTTTTGCCCAGGTTCTCAGCAATGAATCTCTAATCAGTGTATTTGTCCTTCAAAACCTCTAGTTTAGCATTCACCACTACAAGTTTTTGCTTAGTGTCCTTATGGTGCTTGAACTTGGCCTCATGGTGCTTGAACTTGGCCTCATACAACAAGTACAAGCTGGCCACCTACTTTTCTAGTTCTAATCATGGTCATTCAGTAGTCAACATAGCCAAATTCGTGTACTAAAGATTGGCAAGCTTCATGTATTCTATCATTTCCTCTATCTGCAACTCCTTTAGGCAAATTTCTACTTTATTGTATTGATCAATCCCATCAATTATGGGCTACCATAATTTATGTTCATGCTAGAGTTGTTGGACCACTTGAATATGTTTCTCATTTACTTCTTTCTGTAGGTCGACCTAGTCTCTATAGTGATCCTTGACTCTCTCAAATTTGAGAGCCTCTAATTTCCAAGTGGCTACCTCTATTGTAGTCTTTTAGCGAAGGGCATGAGCCTCCTCCATGGAGAGGTTTCTATTCTTAGCTACTAATCTCCTTAGCTTTGTGTTTTCTTTAGTTAGTTGCTCCTATTGTTAATGGATAAAGTCAGCTAATTGTTGTTTATGCTCATCAAAATTTCATAGGAGATGGTTCTTTATAGTCAGTTGCACATTCTCCTGGTGGATCAGATCCAAGGCCTTTTGAATTTTGTGTTGGGTAGCCTTTGCCAAGGATTGGTAGAACACTGCCATCTCCATTGCATCCTCAACCCATTTCAATCTGATGTGAAGCTATTCAAGAGCTTCATCTCTTGTTAATGCTAAGTTGAGAAATGCAAGGTCGGCAATTTGGGCTCTTAATTCAACAACTTTAGCAGCCAAGCATTCATTCAGCTCCTTGGCTATTTTGAGTTGCCCTTCCAAGATAATGTTTTTGCCCCTTACCTCTAGCAACTTTGACTAGGCTATAATAATACTATGTGGAAGATCAAAGATATCTAGAAGCAATTGCCTGGTTCCTACCAGTTGGTCCATCAATTGTTCATGCTATGTTGCACTCAATCTATCACTTATGGCCCCTATGAACATCTATAGATCTTTAAGTGTAGTGACGTATGGTACAAATGCGGCAGGTGCATTAAGGGTTTTTATGATTTTGTCAACAACCACCTTTGCTACTGTCTCCTACCCTTGGTGTTGCATCACCAATATTGTTGCCCCTTCACCTTCTTCCAAGCACACCAAGAAGGTCATGGTGTTTCCAGAACTCTCTGGGAGTGGGTGTTATTCTACGAGAGATACTGTTACCTCTTTAGCACTAGGATTCAACCTCACATGCAATTAAGTTTATTGGATAGAGAAAATGGATCCACCTCCTCTCATCAGGCTAACTATTCAGGCCACCTTATTTAGGTGACTCATTGCTAGCTGATATAGAGATGGGTCTCCACCACTCATGCCTAGTTGTTACTCTTGCTTGCTGAAGAGCCATTCTTGGTACTCATGCAACCATTGGGATGTTGCAACAATGTCTAGCATAATTGTTTGAGTGGTAGGTGGAGGTGGTGGCTAATGCTTCTCTTCTTGAATAGTTGTTGTAAGCATTTTATCCTTCATCATCTCCACCCAATTAGTGGTTGAAGCACATCTGATAGTATCATTTGTATAACGGACTATCCCTTCCCTTCAATAGAGTTTTCTAATGAAAACATGGAAAGGGGAGTGCCTTCCTTCCATGTTCATTTTCCTTAAACCACTTCTCTATCTCTAGATAGATCACCTATGAAAGGTTGATGGGGAATCTCTCACTTAGAAGTTCATGCATAGGTAGAAAAGATAGTGATCTAGCTAGGCCTTACCATGGGATTTAGGTGAAAGGTTGCAATATTATACTGAATTCTTTCTACCAGTGTGAGCACACCATACTCCTTGCGATCAATGCCATAGCACCACTAGACCCATTCTTTTTTGATGCTGGGGTCTACTTGCATTGAAATCTTAGTGAGATTCACCCCAATTTCTAGTAACCTAAGTGCTTTAACAATGGTCGACATTGAGTAGGACATTGAGATGTCCTTGATTTTGATTGTTGAATCGGCTTGCATGTTGTTCCAAAATAAGAATGTCTCTCCCATGTACCACTCCCCACTGGAAGTGATAATTGGCCACATGGGAGAGGTCTTCAGTTGGTCTTATACCTCCTTAAGTGCTTGCTCTAGGAAAGAGCCAAAGTTTAACTCCTAGAGCACTATTTTTGGACCTTCCTTGATTTGTTTTGAATTAGGTAGGCTTCTATCAAGTTACCTCAAGGTTTGCTTGTTGAGTTGGTGTCTCATCTTGATGGGAATGCTTTGTTACTACCATTGGTTCTAGAATTTGATGAATAGATTCCACTTTGACCTCTTCCCTAAGAGGACCCATGGCATGGGTTGCAATTGGTTCTTCTTAGGTCTATTCTTGGCTTGTTCCCATTCTTGGTCATTTCTCCCTTTGTTGAGACAAGCCTTCTTCCTGCATGTATTTACCTTTCGATGCCATCTATAGTCACAACACATCCATGGATTAGTAGATATAATGTGTAACTTTGAATATTTGAATACCTTATCTTATTAGTAAGTTACACTTGGCTACGGTTGAACCATGGTAGATTGATTATTTTATTAATTAATTTTAATTATAAGTATCACTGGAGCTTGTTGGAAGGGTTTAACTTTAGTAATTTGGTATTTAAATGTTTATTTCTTAGTTAAAAATTTGTGGGAGTTAGAAAAATGGTGAAAAATATTCTATAAAAAATGGCATGTCTGTGGCCCCCACAGCTAAGAGCTTACCTCTAGTAGCTATAGGGTCAAAGAACAAAGTGATTTGGATAAATGGTTAGGAAGCTATGGGCTTTAGAAGGTTTTGGGCTTTGAAAATTTGAAAAACTCCCTTGGCGTTTGTGAGAAAATGTGAAAATTTCTCAGGGAGGTCATGCATATTTATACTATTTTTTCACTACATTGATGAGGCTGTGTATACAAGGCCTTGTATATGCATGGGCTCCGTCGACAAAACCTCGTTTACAAGGTTCATAAACCAAATTTTCAAACTTGAATACCTCAAAAAACACAATGAATTTTTGAAGAGGATCTTTGAAAGCTTAAAAATTCAAATATTTAATGAATAATGTATGAATTAAAGAAAATATGTAATGGAGCACATGGTTGGATGCAGAAGATGGGTGTTTGAAGGATTTTGATTGCAAGAATGCCTAAGGATATGGTACTTAATAAATCTAACTAAGAAATATGCAAGTGGGTCCTCCCCATAGTAGGCACATGCCTTGTTTGCCCTTGCATAACTTCAACCTAAGGAGTCCATGGGCCCCATAGGCGATTCATGGTTGATGAAAGTTAAGGACCAAAACCTGAAAGATTCTACCAAAGAATTCAAGTATGTCAGACAAAGACCCTGAATCAAGAACATGGACACTGGCAATGAGATGAGGTATGGTTAGCATGGATAGATGATGGAGAAGGTGGAATGGAATTCCGAATTAAGGTCATAAGAAGTCCCTTGTGGATTTTGTGTTTAAATGACCTGAGAAGATCCATCTTTAGTCTAGACCAAAACCAACAACTTTCAGTGACTTTGAATCATTACTTCAAGACCGATCCACCCCCTTGAGACACAAGAGTGCTCCCACAGAACAACCACCACTCCATAAACAGAAAACAAAAAGTGGAAAGTAAGAGAGGCCTGTAGTTAGAGGGGACCTTCAGGCATGGGTAACATGTCTTTCTAGTCCCATAACCAATTCTTGTAGCTCATTTATTTGTCTAAGGGGTGTGCTTTGAATTCCCATCATGTTTTGTTATTTTGTTTTGTTTTGTTTTATTTTTTTGTTTTGGATGGAAACCACACCATGCAAAGACTTTATTCAACTTCCTGTTATTGGTCAACATGGAATGATAAGAAGTTTATTAGAACACTCATGCACCCAAGTAAGTAGAAGAGTACAAAGAGTATTGAGTCCCCTTAAAGTCACACTCTGTGTAAACCTTTGAATCCTTCCCAATTTTGGAAACTACCAAGGTCACAAATTTATTAAAATTTTATTTAATAAAAAGGACCTCATACTTCGAAAACAAGGAAAACCATAGAGTTTGTGGATGGGTGGATGTCATGGACTCATTTCCTGTTCCATGAAAAAGAAACCATGTCTTAGCCATCAACACAAAAATTCAAACATAGAAACCAAACATTAGCAAACAAAACATTAAGTATAAACCACCATTAGCAACAGCTACAGCACCACTGTATCCTATTGGCACAAAGCATGTTTATTAACAAAAACTAGAAAATCACTCTAAAATAAAGTAAAATATATAAGAAAGTGTAAAATATTCAAGCAAATTTAAATGTACTAATGATGGTGTAAAACAAAAAATGGTGTAATATAGGAAAAAGTTTTAAAAAATCAAAAAGGTGTAAAATAAACAATTTTCAAAAACAAAAATGTATACAAAAATAGAAAAACTAAGGAGCCACATATATGATTAACATGGATGGACATCTCCCCCATAACTAAGTTGGAAGGAGAAGATTCGAAAAATTGATCACGATTGTCAATTTGTTGAGGTATTTTTTGCACTAGTTTGCTTTGGCTTGTGGAAAAGCTTTATCTATTGGATATTGACCAACTGCTTTCTGTTTGAGCTTTCAAGTTTGTATATGGTCATGGCCTTAGAAGGAAAGGTTTTATCAATTATATAAGGCCCCTTTCACAATGTTTGGAATTTGGTTTGTTGAAGTATATGTGTGGGATTCCAATAGAGAACCTTATCTTTTGGTTGAAATTTCTCTTTCCGTATTCTAAGGTTATGTCATTGTTTGTTGAATGCTTTGTGCATGTCATTCAAAGATAAGACCACTAATCAATTTTTTTCTAGCACATTTAGGTTGGTCAATCTTTCTTTTTGTGCCAAACTTAAGTCAAGGTCTAGGTCACATGTTGTTGAGAGTGTATGGAGCTTGGATTGAATTGGGAGCATTGGAAGTTTTTTGTACACCAACTTGTAGGGAGAGTAGCCAATAGGGAGTTTCTATGTTGAGTGGTAGTCCTAAAGGGCATCATTGAGTTTTGTGCTCCAATATCTCTTATATTTGCTAATAGTTCTTATTAGAATCTTTGTGATCTTCTTGTTAGTCACATCTACTTGATCATTGGCTTGGGGGTGATAGGGCGTTGTTAGTTTATGTTCAACGTCAAGTGTTCCATGAGTTTTTAAAAAGTAGCACTTGTAAAATGAGTTTCGTTGTCAGAAATCAATACACATGGCACCCCAAACCTATTCACAACATTTTTTTCTACAAATCAAGTAGCAGTGGATGATGTACAGTTGGTGACGGCTGTTGCTTCTACCCATATGATATAGTAGTTAATGGCAATGATTATATATGCCTTCCCATTGGACATGGGTGTGATGAAACCCATGAAATCTATGCCCCATATGCCAATGGATTCTAGTGGTTGAATCCACTATTGATAACCCTCCATTCATGCGATCATCCCACCATCTTGTTGACAACATTCACAAGATTAAACAAATTGGTGGATATCTCTGAAAATTGTGGGCCAATAGTATCTTACCATCAGGATTTTTATGGTTGTGAATATCCTAGCATAGTGACCTTCACAAGGGCCTTCATAGCATCCTAGAAAATGCACAAATGATCTACATCATGTACACACCAATGAACCAGGCCATCAGCACACACCTTGTAAAGGTGTCCGTTGATTTCCATGAAGTGCCGATAAAGGAATTGTTGTTTCTTCCTGTAGTCCAGATCTTGTGGCATCTCTTGAGTGAGAAGATAAGTGAAGATGTCATCATACCATTTTGGTTTTATGGGCATTTATTCATTTATTGTAGTAGAAAAGAGGTGTTCATTAGGAAATTGGTCAAAGAGTAGGCTCTCCTCCTCTTTGTTGTCCCATCACAATCAAGATAAGTGATCGATGACCACATTCTTAGTTCTCTTTCAATCTATCATTGTAAGATCGAATTCCTACAAGATCACCAGCCACTGTATGACATGAGGGCTCATCGTTGGCTTGTTCATGAGGAAGCAAATGGCAATATGATCAGTGTGCACAAACATTTTATATCCAAGCACATAGTTCCTGAACTTTTCCAAAGCATACACCATCGCCATTAATTCTTTCTCCATTGTTGTGTAATTTAACTATGCATTCACAATTCTTCAACTTGCACAATGGATATAATATGGACATTTCTTCTCATCCAACTATGTAAGTATGGCTCCTAAGGCATAATTTAATGCATCTATCATAACATGAAATGGCCTAGACCAATCAAGTGCTTGTAAAACTGGAGTCTCTATGAACTTCTACTTGAGGCTTTAGAATGCATTTTTGATTCCTTGGTCCAGATGAATGGAACATCTTTCTTCATTAGCTTGACCAAAAATTTTGTGATCTTGGAAAAATTCTCTATGAATCACTGATAGAAACTAGTGTGTCTAAGGAATGAATGAACATCTTTTACAGTTTTTGGTTGGCGAGTGATTCCTTTGATGACCCTTATTTTTTCAAGGTCTACCTTGATCCCTTCCTACAAAATTCTGTGCCCTAATACAATGCCTTCTTGGATCATGAGATGACTCTTTTTCCAATTGAGCCATAGGTTTGTTTCCACATATCTTTTGAGTACTTTCTCAAGGTGGTCTAGGTCTTACTTGAATGTAGTATCATAAGTGGAGAAGTCATCCATGAAGACTTCTACTTTGCTATCTATTTGCTACTGAAAGATGCTTAAGACCAGACGGTGAAAAGTAGCAGGAGCATTGCACAAAACAAAAGGCATCTTGTGATATGCAAAGGTCCCTTAGGGACTTGTGAATGTTTTTTTAGCTTGGTCTTTTGGTGCAATCTAGATTTGGTTATAGCCATTATAACCATCTATAAAACTATAATAGCAATGCCTTGATATGATATCCAACACCTAATCAATGAATGACAACAAAAAATGATCTTTGAATGTTGCCATGTTTAACAACCTAAAGTTGATACAAACATGTTATTTACCATCTCTCTTTGGCATGATCACGAGTGGGCTGACCCATTCACTATTCACAATGGGGTAGATGAACCCTGTCTTGAGGAGTTGTTAAATCTCCTCCTTGATGATTTTTATGAATTTTTGGTTCAACCGCTGCATGGTTACCTCCTTGGCTTCATAGAAAAATTAGTGTAAATGTAATGCTCACATATTCATGGACCAATTCCAGTGAGTTCGGGATATGATCAAGTAAAGGTTGTTGGCCATCTGTTGATCACTTTCAACAATTTTTCTTTTTTCTTAGGAGGAAGTTTGGAATTAAGTATGACTACCTTGCCACTTTTCAAGAATGCATATTCTAGGCTGGTAGGTACAGTTTTCAACTCTAGGGGCTCTTGTTTGAAATTCTCAAAGATCCCCAACTCTTCCTAATTAGTATCATCATTTTCATTATCAGAGAGTTGGTGATGAACTTACTCTAGTTCATCCATGCCTACGACATAAGCACATGTTAGGCTCTCAGTAGGTTCCATGCACATTGTGCTACTATCAGAATCAGCAATCAGCCACTGGGTGCTCTCTTGTTTTGTGGTTGCTGTGTATAAACAATATCTGCCTCATGTGCACACTACTTTCATGTGAAAATAGATGCTTGTTTCATGAACCAAAGTTTCTGCATGCAATTGCACCATGTATTGCTTTACGTGATGCATGGAACTCATCTCTTCTCGATCTTTCCAAATAAATTTTCCTTAGATATTTCTAGGGAAAGATCTTTGATGCCCATTCTTGCATCAATAGTTCTTAGCCATGTCCTTCCCATAATGATTGGGAAGTCCCCATTACAGTTCTCAACCTTGATTACTAGAAAATCAACAAGATAAGACCACCCATAGATAGTTTTCACAATGTCTTCCACTAGTCCTAATGGAATAGTAATGGATTGGTTTGCCAATTTCAATCTAATATTGCTCTTGTTGAGAGGTAGCAGGTTCTAGATAGCATACATCTCATGAGAAACAAGTTTATAACAGAGCTTGAATCAAGAAGAGCTTTACATGGTTCATTCCCAACAATCTATAAATAGATAAGGGAACTCCTAGGATCAGCTAACTTTCTAGGAAAGTTGCCAGCATGGATCCAATTAGATACAACATGAGTGAGCATAACGGTATGGATTTTAGATGAAATTTGGTTTAAAGGGGATCCAATGGAATGGTTTGTAAAGGATTAGGTTAGGGTGACCAACCATCTAAATCTGTGAGGGCTTAGTTGGTTTGGAAGAATGGTCTTTTATGAGCATGAGGTTCCAAACACCTTGGCTAATGAAATGGTTATAGATTGACAACCATGGTAGCGTTATGTTGCTACAACTAGGTTGAAAGTTCATCCTGCATGGATGGAGTAGGTGGTAGCTATGTTGAGGGTGGAGGAACAGGTGCAAGAACAAGAGGATAAGGATAAAACATGGCATCCCAAATACTATAGAGCTCATTCTCCACATTCTAGGAGGGATGTAATGTTTTATCCTTATCCTTCTATTCTTGCACATGTTCCTCCATCCTCAACATAGCTATTACCTACTCCATCCATGCAAGATGAACTTCTAGCCTAGCCACAGCAATGTAATGCTACATCGATGCAACCCTATGGATGGGGCCTTACCACGTAGATAGGGCCACATCAATAAGGCCACATCAATGGGGGCCCATTTATGTGGCACTTTGATGCTTCATTACCTCTCATCTTCATCATCTAATCATCATTATTATCATCCTAGCCTTGTCTTAACAGAATAGGGTTGTCTCATTACATTGCATAACATGTAATAGGATAATAATTTAGAAGAATTATTAAAGAAATATCATAAGGATCACTACTTGAAGTGATGATAAGGTGATGAATAATAAATAAGTTGACTACTTTGATACATCTGCATTGACATAGCTTTACTACGTCAATGCTTTTGATGCAATCTACATTAACACTTATATAAATACAGATACCCATCATATTTATGATACCTTTTGATCATTTTGTAGGCAAACTATTGCAATTGTTTCCTGTAAAAGTTAGAATATTTTTTCCTCCAAGTGCATATAGTCTAGATTGAGTAGATTCTATGGAGTTTTATTTGACTGTATGATGTAGCTAGATGCATTGGCATGATGATAATAAAATCAAGATTTATTCCATCCATTGTAACACTTGGCTAATAACTTCATTTTATTTTTTGTAATTTATTGTAAATGTTCCTTTACTTTTCATGCACTTAGTTAAATATTTTATTGCATTGTAATTAGTCAATCCACATGAGTATGACCAAGTACGAGCATACACATATTAATGCTTGGTAATCCCTGTAGTGAATCATTTGGTATGTCCATTAGAGGATACTTGGTAACTCAGTAGCATTAGCACATGTTCAAGATGTATATGAAAAGTTAGGAATAGATAGTCTATGCTAGGTTATATTAGATTCACTTTCTACATTTAGATTAGTTAGCTTAATATTACAATATTACAACATTACAATAATAAAAAATACAATCATATGCCTTAGTCACACCTAGCCATACACCTTAAGTTTACATAAGTGTGATTGGGAAGACAATGATTAGTATCTTAGTGCTTAACTATCTAAGGCATCTATCTAGTCCTAAGTTCATGGAATTTGATTGGATCATGTGTGAAAGGTTATGATTTATATGATTGGACGTAGGGTTACTTTATTGTTCATCATTAGCATCATTGTTGAGGAACTTGGTTCTAGTGTTTTAAATAACTAAGATTATTCAAGAATCACTATTAGGGCTTAACATGACTCATTATCTAAAGAATAACAATATTTTATTCCAAGGCATAATTGCAAACCAAAGGATATCTTCTTCTTGTAGGGTAGATTTTCCACCTATCGACAATTCTGCAAGAGCATGTGACAAAATCACAAAGAACCAAAGGGAGTTATCGTAATAGAGAAAATTTGTTTACCAAAATTTTGAATCCATATTATCTAGATTTCACTTTTATTGTCCACCAAGATGAACAACTATGATATAGGACAACATAGTGTTGTCACCTGATTAAGTAGTACCATTAATACCCATGACAATATTGATGAAACTAGGACTTGAAGCAGTAGCTCTAGATTACGAAATATTTGATTAAATATTAAAGGAGTATCAACCTACAAAGATTTAGCTTTGCAAAGATTGATTGATGAAAGCTTGCTATGAGACTCTCAAAGGAAATAAGGCTCTTATTTACTTAACATCATAATAAAAAAAAGGTGAATCTCGATTATTCATCTAGTATATCTCAATACAAAATACTCCACCCCTTAATAGAAATGACTTAAACCATCCATGGTTGTGTTTAGTATTGACAAACAGCCAAGACAAGGGGAGAGATAAACCCAGACGAAGGGCTTCTAATAGATAGCCAATAGAACAACAAAGGAACCAAAGAAGAAGAGCTAGCCAACATAACTCTCTGAGCTCTATATCTTCATCCTCATCATCATCATCAAGCATTGATAAGGGTGAATGTGACCAAGGTAGTAGGGCCAATGGTAAGAGATCAGGTGGAGATGATAAAAGGAATCATCAAAGAGATGATAGAAGGGAAGGTAGATGTGAACAAGGAGATGGACATCATCATGAGAGAAGACAAAGTAAGTAACACTAAAAAAGACATGGTCATGATAAGGCCCATGAGGATCTTGATAATTATGATGAATTTTTTTTTGCTACAAGAAGCATGATAAACATCCAAGAGACCATTTACATCACTACTAAGCATCAAAAGGATATTAGAATCAAAAGACTAGATATGAACAACATTCCTAAGTTTGAAGGAGGATGCAATGAAAACCTATAACGTCACTTATAAGTCTTCCATGATGCTTGCACTTTGTAAAATATCAAGAATAAATGGAAAAATGTAAAGCTCTTTTCAAGTACACTTGTCAATAAAGCTAAAAGTTGGTATTAGTCCTTGGAACTAAAATCTTTTAGAAGATGAAATACAATGGTGGAGCTATTCAATGACAAATATTAAACATACTCCATGATATCCAACTTGAGAAATTAAATTAAAGGGCAAAGAAAATATAATCATGAGTTCCTTGATATAGCCTTGGGTAGATACTATTCTCTTCTTCATAGATGCCAAGGCCATGGCGTTTCTCAAAAGGAGTAGCTATGCCATATCATAGATGGACTCTACAATAAAATAAGAGAGAATATTGGGGTCTATGACCAAGAGAGATTATTTGGGATGAGAGCCCATTAGATTCAAGGACTCATTGATTAATGGCAAAAGAAGAAGGAGAATTAAAAAAGAGGGAAAGTACATAAGAGTATAACATGAACACCTCAATTTGCAAAAAGAAGGTATGTCTCTATGAACCTAATGGAAGACCATCATTAGAGGGGGTAGTGTAGAGGAAGATCTTACTTATTTAAAAATTAGTTACTAAAATTTTGGCAAAGGCTAGTAAAATGTGTAAGTCCATAGATGAAAATTTTAAACAACATTAAAGATTGTGGGGGAAAAATCAAAACAAGAGTCAAAGATAAAGATGAAATGAAGAATAGATATGTAGGAAGGGACTACCATCAACACAAAGAAAAAGTAGCTATAGTGGAGGAGGTTGAAGAATTTAAATTAGATGATGATGACTATGTCATTTGCTAATATGAGCATTTGAAATGCTATTTCTAAATAATATTCCACTTGCAAGAGCCTATGACATATGCATTAAACCCAAAGTTCATTAAAAAGAAATCCTTAAGAAGTTTGCCTGATTCTCAAGACAAATATAGATAGCCCTATCACTAGTAATCATATTATCCAAGTGTGGCTCCACCTCAACCTTAAGAGTACCCCCATAGAAAAAATCCATATTCATGGGGGATGCCATCACCAAGACAATAATACCCTTATAAAAAATTTGATCCTTATGAATATTATGTTTAACAACTTGTATTTCACAATAGCTCTACCACTTATGTTTATGCTCATCATTATTATCTTCAGAGTATCACAAACCTACCACTTCATGTGTTGATTTTTCCTCTGCCTATACTCCTCATCCTCTGCAACACTATTAACCTCACACCCCAAACCCTCTGTCATCTACTTTGCTAATGCAAGAAGAAATCACTTCGTAGCCTCAATAGGGGAATGCCACACAAGTAATGAACTTGCAAGTAGATGGCAACTCAAGTGGTTTCTAGTGCAAGCCTTAGAAATAGCCATTCTTTAGTCTAACCATTCTACCCAAACCTTCACAAACATTCATGACTATGGATTTGACACCAAAAACCTCTTAGATAACATCTAAGTGACCTTAAAATTAAGTGCTCAGAATGTACAAACTATCATGCTCACTCATGAATTTACAAACTAGATAAAGATAGGATATATCTCCAAAGAAAGAACTAATAGAGAAAGTCCCTTGATTTATTTACAAATAACAAGAAATGCATCATGTAAGGCTCTCTTATATTCAAGTTCTAGTGTCAATCTAATTTCTCAAAAAATACACAAAGCATGGAGCTTGCTACCATGAATGAAATGCAACATCAGCTTAGAGCTTGTAGACAAACCCATCAAATTTCCTTTGGAGTTGGTAGAAGGCTTTGTGATTACCATCAATGGTTGGTCATATCTTGTCTATTTTCTAGTAATCCATGTGAACAATTGCAAGGAAGACTTTTCCATCATTATGGGAAGAGCTTAGCTAAGCATAATTAATGTTAAGCTAGGAGTCAGATATTTTTCCTTGAAAATTTCCAACAAAAATGAACATAAAAGAATAAAGAAGAAGAGAGTTTCATGCATCATGTACAATGACACATGATGCAATTGCATGTGGAAAATCTAGGTAATAAAAAGTAGAATCATCATAACATGTAGGTCATGTTAATGTCCAAATGTGCTTGTATGTAGTAACCACAAAATAGGAAGACACTAAGTGGTTAACATTAGATGATAGCTCTAATTCTACAATATTCATGAAAAAAATATAAATTTCTACAAGTTCTTACATTTATAATATGGAAAAAATAGAGTAGCTAAGAAACCAAGTCTTTGTGGCAAAGCTTAGAAAGAAAGCAAAAACAAATTAGGAAGAGTTGAAAATTCTTGAACCATCTAAACTAGAACCCTTGAAGTTAAAAAAATTACTAAAATATCTTGAGTATGTGTTCTTGAAAAATGGTAAACTAGTAATTATAAATGTCTAGCTCACAAAGGAATGAAAACAAAAGTTGCTAAATGTGATAAAAAGATGGTCAACAACATTTTCTTAGTCATATGATAAAATCACAAGCATTGATCCATGCATATTCCATCATAGAATCTACATAGACTCTACCATCAAACCTAAGTGACAACCATAAAGAAGATTGAATCCTAAGTTGAAGCATGTAGTTAAGAATAAGTTAGATAAGCTTCTAAAAGCTAGATTCATCTATCTTATAGTAAATAGTAAATAGATGTTCCCACTAGCTATTATGCCTAAGAAAGGTGGGTAGTGGGGGATTTGCATTGACTTTAGACTATTGAACATGGCAACCTTCAAAGATCATTTCCTATTGACATTTGTAGAGCAAGTATTAAACACCATTGTAGGCCACAAGTATTACAATTTTTTGGATGGCTATAGTGATTACAATCAAATCCAAATAGCCCCACAAAACTAAGACAAAACAACATTCATAAGTCCTTGGGGAACATTTGCATACAAAAATATGTCCATTGATCTTTGTAAGATACCTACAACCTTCTAATAACTTTCCCTTAGCATCTATTAGTAATAATTTAGTAATGGTGTGGAGGTCTTTATGGATAACTTCTCTACTTATGGGTTAGAATTTGAATAAGCACTAGACCATATTGAGTAGGTATTCAAATGATGTATGAAGATAAATCTCAAGCTTAACTAGCGAAAGAACCATTTTATGGTTTAGGATGACATTGTCCTAGGGCACCAAGTTTTAGAAAAAGGGATTGAGATAGATCTAGAAAAGGTAAGAATGATCCAAGGAATAATACAACAACCAAAAATAGTAAAAGATGTTTAATCAATTCTTAGGCACATAGACTACTACAAGAGATTTATTGAGAATTTCTCCAAAATTACCAAACCATTAGTAGAGTTAACAGAAAAGGATGCACCATTCAAATGGACCAAGCAATGTGAGTATGGATTCCAACTTTTGAAGTAAAAACTCATAGAAACTCTAATTCCAAGAGCTCCTAATTGATCCAAGGGATTTTACATCGTGAAAAATGCATCCAACTTTGCCTTGGTATCACATACCCATTCTCAAATGGAGCCGTTTTGTAACAAAGATGGTGCTTCTTCATAACAAATGTTGTAATTATTATAATAAAACTCGAAAGGAAAAGCTATAATTATGACCTAAAAGGACATGTTGTAATAATGAACATGTCTCTTGAGGTGATCTTGGGAGGTTTGACCTAATGTATTTATACTTGAGCATTAGAGGTCATATCAACATAGAGTTGTAGAGCAAATAATGATGAGTAATAGATGTATGGTGAAGTGGGACAGCAAGGTGACTAGTCATTCCTTTTGGCTAGTTATACACTTACTTGTGGTGACAATGTTGGATTATCTCTAAGGAATAGATGCTGAAGAAAGATAATCCCAAGAAACCCTTAAAGCATGACCTAGATACATTATTCCACATTAATAAAGCATTAATGTCATTTGCCTTATGAATTTTTCCTATTATTCTTTTTACATATAATGTCAAATGCTACATGTATTTCATGTTTTCTATGACATTTGCAATAGGATGTCACATTTGGAATCATAGAAAACCATGATCCAAGGACAAACCAAAACCAAGGACTGACTAAAATCTAATGATGAGGTATGGAGTCATAACCTAGGAAGAAGCATGGACCACCACCAGATATGCTTTATGTTCAAGATGAACCATGCCATTAACAAGATTATGTCCCAATAGTTTTTATAGATATGCATTACTAGAGTTTCAAGAGTTTAGAACACATATCAACAAGGTACATCAATTGCGAGAAAATATGGTAAGAAAAAGATATTGGAGTAAGTTCATTCCACAATTAAATCACCTTCAATGCAATAAATCTAGATATTATGCAAAGATAAAATTATTTGCCAGAAAACTAGCTATCTTCAATTAATTTATTAGAAGATTACAATAGTGTTCACACAATCTACAACATCCAAAACGCGTCACACTTAATCGATATTGTAGAGCATGAGGCTCTACAACCACACAATGGCTATTGTCAATGCAGGACACAACCAATAGAAATCTGTCCCATAACCTAGGACTGAGATCTCAACTCACAAGTGAGATATAAGAGAATAGAACACATAGACCAACACACATACAAACTAATCTTGGAGCTATAATCACCAATTGCACTCACCCAATGTGCTTACCTACGCTCTCTTGCTTAGCTCTCCACTCTCAAGAACACCTCTCTCACTTATTCTCTATCAACAATAATGAATACATCGATATTTATGTGAAACCAGAAGATAAGAACCCTAGAAACATTTCCTTAACTCATCATGAGATTCTCTAGATGTTTTCCAAGTCTTCTCACCTTCTCCCTGGCTATATCCATCTTTTTCCATTGCTTTCTCACTATTTCTTGAATTGGTATTGATGCTTTCAGAAGTTTCCCCATCCTTCTAGATCATCTCTGGCTTTGTTGGAACATTTCCTGTGAAAACCTAACTCTCAATTGGGATGTCTAATGTTTTTATGGGACATTCCATTTGGTCTTGGGACATCCCAAAATCTAGTGAGGCATCTTACCTGAGATGTTGTATGCATAGTTGGGACATCGCAATTACTAGTGGGACATCTCACCTATAAGGCCCAAACACCAAAATGCTTGTTTTGATGCCTAGAACCTCTAAACGTCTCCAAACAAGTTTTCATAGACACTAGAACCTCCTAGACTCATCAAAATGAGTCCAAAACATCCTAAAACATGCCAAAACATCCAAGAATCATCATCAATAAAAAATCAACACAAGAAGACACAAAAAAATAGAACACACTCATCCAAGTTTTCTTCAAGTGTGAAACTTGTAAAAATAACTTGTAGGGCAAGCACAAGGGAATTAGAAGAGCTATTCCGACACCAGATACATTAGTCTAGGTAACTATTACCCATCTTGTAGTGTTATTTGAACTTAATTAATTGATTAAGATTGTTCCTAAGTTCCTCCTATGAGGCTAGTAGTCATACTCTAAGTCTTCTAGGATCTTGTCTTACCTTGAAACTTATTTTTCCTAAAAACTTAAATCTTGGTAACTTGGTATTTCTTACCCTAACCTAAGACCTATACATTAATAAGTTTAAAGAATTCAACCTAACCCTAAGATTTCCTTCACTCCTACTTAATTGGTATAGGTATGATGTTGGAAGATAATTCTGCCTGAGACTAGTGCTATAATTATAAGGTTATATATATGTTAAATTGTAGTCCTGAAATTGATTATCATATGAAATTGAACTTGGGTCATTTAGAAGTCCTCATATCACCCCATTTGTTAAGGTTTTAAGGTCTAAACTAGCAAAATAGGCTATTTTGATCTTTTAAAATCATAGAAATCTAAGTTATTAATTTCACTCTAAGACAATGCTCAATATGAGTACTCATCAAGATAATTTCAATAGTATAAAATTCATCCCAATCGAACTTATGGTTTGGAAGATATTACTATTAGAAGTTTCTCTTTATGCATGCCTTAATAAAATAATAAATAAATTAAATAATAATAAATCCTTGACATGCTAACCACTTGGTTAATATTCCAAGTTGCTATATACAAAGTTAATTTATAGATATATATACATAACTATTAATCAATTTTAACTTAAATAATAATTATTATTATAATTTTAAAAAAAATTGGGTGTTAGTCCTAACCTACAACCTATGTCATAGCTAGTCATGCCAACACCAATGCCAAGCTAAGGATTTAGATGGTCTTGTACCATTTAAATGGCACCAATTCTACTTTTCATAAAAACCTCACTCAACCCAAGATATTATACCTTTACAATAACTCTCTTGTTAGTCTAATTCCAAGGGCCTTTGCTCAACTCAGACACATGAAAAAACTTGACCTTTCTGAAAATCATCTTAGGGGTCCTATTTCAACTTCACTTGGATAACTCACCATACTTGAGCTTCTCCTACTTTGCAAGAAACATCTTGATGGATGCATTCCACATCAATTGGGAAACTCCTCTTCCCTCAAAGTACTTAATCTAACTACCAATTCTCTCCAAGGCACTATTCCTAGCTCTTTCATGAACTACACTTCTCTCAGAGAGTGAACTTTATATGAGAATGAGTTTAAAGGAATGCTACTGGAATTAATAGAAAAATGAAAAAATTGCAAGTGCTAGCTTGTTGTGAAAATTCTTTCCAGGGAAGCATTCTAAAGTGCATGTCCAATGTTACATCTTTCAAAGATTTGAATTTGAATTTAAATTAGATGCAAGGTATACTTCCAACATGGATCTCCAACATCTCTAGGTTATTATCTCTAGATCCATCAGTTAATCACTTTTCTGGAACAATACCACTCATGAATGAATACATCATCTATTATCTTATTAGCAATTGATGATAACTCTTTACAAGGAACCCTTCCTAACTAGTTGGATAATCTTTATTACTTACAATGGATTAAATTAAATGGCAACAACTTTACAAGGAACTAACTATGATCGATCCATTCCCGTTTTAAAAGCCCTGTTTAGTTGTAGGCGGTTGAAGTACTTAAGAGCAGCACACATTAATTTACAAGGAATCTTACCTTCAAACATTGGTTCTCATTAACCAAATCTTGAAGTACTATATTTATATGGCAATAGCATCTATGGCAGAGTTTCCTACAACATTGGAAACTTATCATCACTTTATAAATTTGATTTGAAAAGAAATGTTTTAGATGGCACAATACCTTCATAGATAGGGAACATGAGTGCTATTTAGTATATTGACCTCAGTGACAACAAACTGCAAGGTAACATTCCAAGTGAACTAGCTCTTGTAAGCCATACTCTTGCTTATCTTTATCTTAATCACAATAATTTGTCAAGTTCCATTTCTCCTAGCATCAATAATCTGACCCTGAATATGAACTCATTTACTAGGAAAATTCCTTCAAAGGTGGTTAAACGTTAGCTATTGAACATCTGGCTCTTTCAACAAACAACTTATCTGGAGAAATCCCGCGAGTCGTTGGTCTAATATATATTATATTTGGATTCAACTTAACAGGGAGAGTACCTCACGAGAGATAACCTCAAGAGAGATAAGTGGGATGCAGATGGCTTAATACATTGATCTCTCTAGCAACCATCTCTCAGGGAACATTGGCATTCACATTGTAGAATGGTTAAATCTTTCAACGATTTCCCTGGAAATCTATCAGAAAAAAATTAGGTACAAGTTAGCGCAACTTCAACGCATGGATCTCTCATGGAATTCTTTCATAGGAGCGGTGCCAAAGTCATTGTCCAACCTTTCTTATCTACAGTTTTTAAATTTCATCTACAATAATTTTCAAGGCCACATACCATGTAGACCAAACATATTTAAGAATCTCAGCAAACAGTGTTTCACTAAGAAGCGTTTACCATGCGGTGCATGCTTTGGTCTCGTGGAAATGATGGAATGCAAGATAAGGAAACACCATACTTTCCACAAGATAAGCCTTCTCAAAGTAGCACTGATGAGCATAATTTCCTTGTGTGGGTTCTTCTCAGTTTTGTCCCTGAAAGCGGCATACCAATGAAGAGGTGAAATGAGATTAGATAGGATGAGACTGTTGCTGTTGCTGGCTCTCTCCTGAAACTTCTTGCTATCGTTTTCTTCTGCCACATAGACCACTGCAGGGCCATGCATGCTCCTCCAAGGCCGTGCAAAAGCTTACACACTCCAACACCATGATCGCACTCTTGTGTGGTGTAGGCCTTTCTCACAGCCACAGCCACAGCCAGAGCCAGCTACTTACTTGAACAGATCTACTGCGCACCCTCCTCCCTACTGGCCACTGTCGAAAATTGTGTCTTCCCTTGCACTGCTACATCAGCCAGATAACTGGTATCCTCTACGTGCTGCCATAATGAAGTTGCTCCTGGGACAGCAAAAAGAAAAAAACAAAGAAATTTTGTTTCTTGGCTACCACGTCTGTTTGTCATTTCTGCTGCTATCTTCACCTGCCGCCTTTACCCAGCACACTGTGTAGTCTCCCGCCTTCACCGCCATTGCTAAAGAATCCACCACCATTTTTAGTTGTATTCCAACCTCCTGAGCATCATGCACCCCAACCTCCTCTGCGCCACCAAGATCACTGTGCATCCCAACCTTCTGAGCAGCCTGCACCCCATTCTCCCCTAGTGTTTTTGACAACTGGGGAAATTAACAACAAAAATTCTGTAAGTCTATTAATTGACGGAAAAATTCAAAAAGTCTATTAATTGATATAACAATTTGGGTTTTTAAATTTAACACTGCAAAAATTTAATTTCTCATTCTTGGTTAAATTAGACCATTTGAGTGTAGTTAAGATAAAAATTCCATAATTAAGCATGCTCATCTTAGAAGTTTCTTTTGGCTAAAGGAAAGTCATTTTCAACAGATTTTGACCTCTTGGATGCAATTGTGAAGTCAAATTTGCTCTACAAAGCTCCAAAAATTAGTTTTTAATCCTTGCTCTTAAACTATGCCTCAAAAGGTCAATTTAGCATAACTTGGGCATACAATGTCTATTTCTAATATATGAATAGTTGTTTCTTATATTTTTCAATCTTCTAAACCTAATGGTAAGATTAGATTGGTAATCTAGATAGCCAATAATTAGGTGATACATTAAATCATGCTTTATGAGGTCATAACTTAAACCAACTAACCATATTTAGCAATTTAATTATTGGAACTAATAATCTAATCCTTTAAGGCCATTTTGGGTCTTAAGATTAGGTGCTTACAATATGCAGATAGATAGACTTAGCTCATTAACCCCTATTGTGTCATTAGTTATACCATCAGAGTTAGTATTCTACGAGGGTGGAAAGGTCATTAGGAGTCTAGAAAACATTGCCAAATCTATACTAACCCAACAAATCAAATAGTTGGAAGAATACCAAAATAGTAACAAAGATGTATATCAACTTAACTTGCAACTAGATCATCAATAGCAAATATCAACTATCATAGAAAATCATAACCTTGTCTTGACATGGCATATGATACTTATAAGAATGAATGAGATAGGAGAGAATACAAGAATGAAGGTCCCAACATACAATGTGCTTACAAGATTCCTAGAAAATGAGAGACAACATCCACTATGTTGACCTTGGGCATTAAACTAGCATGAATACTGATACCTACATATCCTTATAGAATTACAAGTTTTGAATGTTGTTATGCATGTAAGAAGTCTTTCCATAGGAATTCTTATGCCAATTCCAACCTAATTTGAAAAAATTGGGATATGAAGGTATCTACAAGAAAAAGGGTTCTTGGAGGCTCTTCTTTCAAGCCATACATATTAGTGTACCATGGGAACCACAATATGGATGGCTACGCTATCTTCTACAAGGAAGCCAAATTTAAATTAATAGCAAGATTTGAATGGACATTACAAAACATAATTTTTGAAATTCTAGAACTTCAAGTTATGGGGAAGAAAGAATAATCAGTATTCCATAGAAGCCACATAGCATTGGTATTTAAAATGCAGTCACCAGGAAGACATGTATGTGTAGTCAACACACATTTGATCACCAAATCAACATGTCTAGATGTTAAACTTTGTCAAGGGGCGTACTCTAGTAACTAGATTGAGAAAGGCTTGAAGTACAAGCTATTTCTAACCCATACCAATCTTGACCTAGTGCCATTTATCTTTTATGGAGACTTTAATGCAAAAGCCAAAAGTGGTGCTCATTAATTCTTAAAATATGGACATGTGAAAGAGCCTTTAGAATGAGTCCAATTTGAAAAATATGTTCCCATCTATTCACCATACCATGCCATTAGCCAATGCATACTCTGCTTACTTTGAACCTTCAATAGATAAGCTAAACTCCAAAATTCAAGAACAAATGATACTAATAACTATTATTCATCAAGACTGCAATTCACTAATTATGTTTTCATGATTGTTGAAGATGGGTCAACATCCTTTTTCATCGAGATCCTAGACTATATTTGATATGACTTCCAATTCTTTCAAGTTACCAAGTTGTTGGAATTAATTTCTAAAGAAGAAGTTAAAGAGCAAGATCAAGCCTTGTCATCCTAAACAAGGCCATCTGACCATGTAGCTCTTATGGCAAAATTACAACTATATCCCTTGATCCTTGAGGTTGATGAATACGAGGGAGTTCTCTTAACTCACTTATGTTTCTTCTTTTATTTTCTATATCTAATTTATATTTCTAAATTAGCTAAGTAAAATAAGTTGGATAATACAACTGGAAAAAAGGATTTTTTCTACCTTCACTTGGGTAACTAAAAAATACAACATGAACATAATGTACTCTATTTAGGACCCATGATTGGTGGTTAGTGGACCTTTAATTTATCCCTTGCTATTACCTTAGAGAATGAGATAGGTATTTATAAAATAATATTTATTTTTCCATGTATTTTCTTACTCATAGCTCATTGCAAAATAAGTAGGAGAACATTAAGATATTCAATCCTATTTCAAAAGGTGAAAACAAAGCATTAGAGCATTGGAGCATGGAGGAGCCCTAGAGCACGTATAAACATCATTAATGTGGACTCATTCGAGGATAAAAAAAAAAAGCTAAGGAGGGTATATTTTCACATAATCATTTCCAAATGGAGTTGTTTCATAATAAAGATGATGTCTCTTCATAATAAGTGTTGTAATTATTGTAATAAGTCCCAAAAGGGAAAGTTATAATAATAGACATATTTCTTGAGGTAACCTTTATATTTGACCTAAGGTATTTATATATAGACATTAGTAATTGTACTATCATGGAGTTATATAGTCAACAACAGTGAGTAATAGGTACTAAGTGAAATGAGATAAGAAGGTCATTGACCATTCTTTCTAGCTAGTTATAGGCCTAACCATGGTGGCAATGCTAGATTGCCTCTAAAGGATAGATGCCAAAGGAAGACAACCTTGAGGAACCCTTAGAGTATGAGCCAGATACATTATTCTACATTAATAATGCAATTTTTTCATTTTTCTTCTACCATTTTATTATTATTATTTTTACACATAATGTCAAATGTTATATATATTTGAGGTTTGTTATGACACTTGGGAATAGGATGTCACACTTGGAAGCTATGCCTACATAATTGGATGATTAGAAACATCTATACTACATCCATTATGTAAGTAGAAGCATTGTAGGTGCATAGCTAAACTCCACCATAATAGAGAAAGAACTAATGGTGGTAGTGTATGCCTTAGAGAAATTTAGGCACTATGTACTTGGATATTTAGTTTTATGCACATAGATCATAGTGCAATACACTTTTTGATAAACAAGCCAAGAGTTAACCCTCATATCATATTGTGGCTAGTGATCCTACAAGAATTTTACCTGACAATCATTGATAGAAAGGGCATCAAAAAATATTATTGTAGATTACCTTTTTAAATTAAGATAGGACAATAAGATTGATAAAGAGTGCCTTTCATGTCAATTTTTTGATGAAATGATTTTTGCTAAGGTATTATTGGACACAACAAAAGTAACCACAATATGGTATGTAAACTTTCTCTCATACTTGCTCACACAAGAAGTCCCTACTGAATCGGATTAGAGAAGGAATTAGTAGTTTCTCCAGTAAATCAAATAGTACATGGAGATAGAGAGCAACCTCTATAAAATGTGTGTGGATGGATATGTATAATGGTATGTAGCAAATGAAGGTCAACCCAAGATCCTTTAAGATGCTCAGAGTCACTACGCAAGCAAGAGAGTGGCCATTAAAATCCTAATGGCAAAATATTTTTGGCCAATGATCTTCAAAGATGTTTATCATTTTATCCACTCTTGTGAATATTCTCATTAAGATGGAGGAATGATTACAAGGATGAAAGGGCAACATCAATGGACTCACTCATTAGAGCCTTTTGATTTATGGATAATTAACTTGATGGATCCCATCACACCCATGTCAAATGAAAAATCCTATATTATAGTTACGTTGAACTATTATACAAAATGTGTAGAGGTTGTAGCAGTGATAGATTGCACTTCAATAACTATATCTTGATTCTTCCAATAGAATGTGGTAAATAGTTTTGGTATGCTTAGGGTACTTATTTCTAACAATGGAACTCACTTTATTGGTGATACTTTCAAGAAATTGATGAGATGTTTAGGGATCAAACATAAACTCAAACACTTTACCACCCCCAAGCCAATGGTGAAGTCAAAGTAACAAATAGTAAAATCACATGCATCCTTACTTGGACTATTAGCAAATATAGGAGAGACTAGAGCACAAAACTCAATAATGTCTTATGGACCTACCACTCCACATGGAAAGTTCCTATAGACTATTTTCTCCATGAGTTGATGCAGGGAAAACTCCCAAAACTTCCCATCCAAGTTAAACTCCATATACTTAACACCACTTATGAGCTTGGTCTTAACATCAAGTTAGCACAAAAAGAACATCTTATGATCCTCAATGTGCTAGATTAGAATTCAAGAGTGGCCTTAATGATGTATGAGATGCATAAAGCATACACCAAAAAACATCATGATGCTAGGACAAAATGTGTAGAATTCTAATTAAAAGATAAGATTATCTACTCGAATCCCACTCATGTACCTTAATGAATAAAATTTCAAACACTATGGGAAGGATCTTACATTATTGATGAGTGGTGGAGCAATCAAACACCCAACCATACAAGTCACAAGTGTTCACATGTGACCCATTTGTAATCCATAGATAGACAATGTTGGTATGCTTGTAACTGAGTTCAAGTTCGAGACCGTTGTCTTCCCATGTGGAATATAAGTGTATGGTTTAGCTCATTGTGAGGTGTATGATAGATGATGTTGTTAGGCCCATTTTACTCCTAGCCATAAACATAATTCAGAATGAAATCTAATGTAAGTCTAAGTAACGACATAAATGTAATTCTACTCTAGCCTATGGTGATAAGCATCCAATCCTGATTTGCCATACATACCTTGGGCTTTGCATAACCATTACTAGGCTACCAAGAATTATGCTACTGGGCTTACCAAACAATTACACTTAAGTGCTTGAAATTAGTCATACTCATTCTGCTTACTATAAACGAGCAAAAGCAAAGTGCTTGGAAAAGTAAAACATTAATCTAGAAAACAAGAAACATTATTCTAAGTAAAATCAGTAAACTTGCTGCAATGATGTGAAGTAATCTCAATCTTTATTTCTATTTGCAAATTGTAATCCAAGTACAATCTATTTGAGTAAAGACTTTATTCAACTATGAGACATCACATTGCAAGCATTTACTTCTATTGCTAAAACTATGTAGCAAAACTGTAAGAGTTTCAGTAAGGTATGAAATGGAATGTTCTTGGATTGTGTGCCCAAGTGTCATATTTATAGGACTGCACACATCCCGAGACATCATATTAACGATGACGTATCAGACAAACCGACATCATTGATACAACGTCGTTGGTATGATGTTGAATTGATAAAAAAATTGACTTCATCAATTATCCATTCTACCTTCCACTTTGATGCCATGCAAATTTACCACCTTGACAATCTAGATAAACTAATCCTAGTCAAAATTTAATAGGTGAAACCATTTAAGAGTTTCCCAATAGTTAAGAACTTCATGGATACCTTAACTCACCATCAAGCTTGTTCTACTTTCTATATCTCCATCTTCCAACTTAGTCATGTAGGAGATACCCATCTAGCCTAATATCTTGTGAAGGCATGATTTTTCAACTACTTTTTTTTTTTTGCAATTTCTTTTCATTTTTTCTATTCTTTTTGTGTTTTTCATTACTTATGATTTTCCACATTTCTTTTATTATCTATCTTTCTTTGAGATAATTATATTTTGACCTTTCTAGTAATAATCACCATTTCACATTAATAACAATTATCATTTATGTAAAGGTTAATTTTTTTATTTGGATCATGTCCTATGCTATTAAGATGAGTACATAAGTAATTATGTAAAGTAGTGAGACCAGGTCATCCATCCCTTGAGCTTTTGTAAATAAGATATTTCTATCATGAAAGTAGTATGACTCTTCTCACATTAAACTAAATTAACTCATGATTTTTATGCCTTTAGGAAATGGAAAAGGACCGAGAGGGAATGAAAAAGGATATGACATTAAGGGAACTTACTAATTCTTTGCACTTCCTCTATGAGTCTTACTATTCATTTGTTATGTCATTACTTATATTTTAATTTTGATGACAACATGTTCTTAAATAAGTATTACCTTGCCATATCATTGGAAAAACATGTTTTTCATGCCTGAAGGTAGTCCTATGGTCAAAAAAGCATAGTTACCAATTAATTAATTGACAAACAAAAATTGATTTTGAAGGCATGTTACCAATGCCTAGAGGTAGGTTACTTCTAAGAATCCCAAAGGTCTCTTGAACTAGTCTCATTATGTGACTAGAAAGATAAGTTACCCATGCCTAAAAGTAGGGATTAGCATTGGCTATGGGACAAGAAAGACAACTTACCCATGCTTGAAGGCACCCCTCTAACCAATGGCTAGGTTTCCTCACATTTTGACATCTAAGTAATTAATAAATTAAAAATTTATTCATTGTCTTCTTTTGATGAGTAGTGATATTTTCATATGGTTGTGGTAGCCTATGGTTGTAAGTTTGGGATGATGTAATGTGATGTCACTAGTAAAGGTATGGGCTTGGTCTGAAACTTGGACAAATAGGTATGATGGTAATTTTAATCACATTTGACATAAGAACTTATTATGGACATCATAAAGCATCTCACATCTCTCTATCTTGGCAATCCCTTCTTGATTCATTTTTCATCTTAATTCTGCACATGGTTACATACCTACTAGTTTTGTTTAGTATAGTATTGAATTCCAAAGACAATATTTATGTGTATGTGTTCTATAAATGTGATCAATATTAAATTTCCAATGTGCCTACGAACACCTTGTGGAATGGTTATACAAAGGTATTAAAGAAATGAGCCTACTTTTAGGAGGATCCACTTGTATAACTTTTAGATCAACACAACTAGCCCCACATGTCCAAAAAATTTAGTTGCAACTCCAAGATCAATGCATTATTAATTTCATTTCATCTTCTCTTGAACATCTTGTGTTAAACCCCTATTCATGTCATGTATACTTTTGAACACATATGAACTTTTAATTAAGCCTCACCATGTTGTCTTCATACTTAGACCCTTTTTCTAGGTCTCATTCAACTCTCAAATTGCTTTATAATTTGCAAAAAGAGGCCAAAAAATTCAAGGTTATTGTAAGCTAGCTACATTGATGTTGTTGCATCAACACAATTAGCTACATCGATGAAGCTAAAAAATAGTATAAATATCCTCAATACATAGTTTATTTTTGCAATTTTTCCCAATGAGAAAGGAGTTTTTGCTATTTCAAAAGCTCATAGCACTCTAAGTGCAATATTTACCAACCCATATGCTTGATGTAGGCCATTTTCAATCCTGTGACCTCCCAAAGTTAAGCTATATGTCATGGAGGTATTTAGACTAGAAATTCTAAAACTTTTCCAACATCCCATAGTTAGCAACAAATATAATTAAAGTATTAACATTATAAAAATAATAAAAAAATTAACATTGAGCTATTTTAGGACCTTGAAATCATAGATTGCAATTACTTAGATATAATAACATCATATTTTTTTTGCAAAAAAAAAAGCTAACTAAAGGATGATCAAAGAGTATCAATGCTTATATTTGAGCTTCTAGAGACTAACCAATGATTGTTCATGTGATTATAGATGGTGCTAAGACGTGATCACCAAGTGGGTGAACCTTCACAACCAAGTGAAAAGCACCCCAAAGGAGGGTGAGGATAGCAGCAATAACAACAATAGCAAGTAGAGCATGTACTAGAGGCAACACATGCAATTGACCCACTTAGGGAAGAACTGAAGGTAAAATCTTTCCATCAAATTTCCATTGCAAAAATAGGGTTGTTTAGGTAAGATGAAGTGCCTAAACCCAGGCCAAGTCTTGAGGTCACTCTCATTGAGGCTTACCTAGAAAAGTTTAGAAGCAAGGAGATCTAGAGTTTAGTTCTCCAAGAATTCAACTTTGGATCATTCTTGAAGTTTGCACCCTAAGAAAAGATAATTACAAAATTTCCCACTTTAGCCTACAATTTCCACCACTGGGAAATGGTATCTAATGAAACATACTTGTTCCAAAATAATCATCAAAGAAAATCCATAATAAAAATCAAAGACATTAACATTTCGTACTTGGTAGAGACCATCGCTAAGGCCTTGGGATTACCTATTGAGGAGACAAAGCTCATAGTGATTTCTACATAGTTTGATGCAGAAGTCAAAAAGGAATGGACCTAATGGTGTTATGGGATTGATCACAAAGAATAAGATGCCTCAATAAAGGCAAAGTGCATCTATTTCAAGAAAATAATTTACCATCTTAATCCTACAGTATGACCCAACAATGTCACATCCTTCTCTACTAGGACATGCATGGCACTTAGTGGGAAGTTTCTTGTTAACCTACCCTAGTTATTTTTTTAGAGATTGAGAAGCATTTTAAGGAGAATGAAAAGGGTAGGAAGAAACTCTTCTTTTTTATTCTTAATATGAAAACTCTACAAAAGGAGAGGAATTGTCCGTTATGCCAATGACATACTTTGGAGGGCCCCTGCTACACTATGACAAGAAATTATGAAGGAGAAGCCATCTCCAAGTCTTCAGGAAGAGGAAGTACCATCACCACCACCAAAAAAAGACACTATAAGCGTAGAGGAATGTCTAAGATAACTTAGAGAACAACAACATGAAGCACTTGGGTGATAAGCCATTAAACTATCATCTGGCCCATTGAATGAGATTGCAAAGATCATCAACTACCCTAAAGATGATTTGGCCTATATATTCTTAGCATAGAGAAGTTAGGCCATTGTTCACACCAATCCTCCCGCTACAAAAGTCTTAGTATCCCTACCTATAAAGCAAGTGCCAAACATTTTAGATAATGCTACAACCTACTTGATGGTATTGGAAGAAGGGGAGGGTGCAACCATGATTATTATGCCATATAAAAGCCAAGAGATAGCTGTTGAGATGGTGGAAAATCACATTGATAAAGCATTGAAGGTTCCTATAGTACTTATACTTGAATTTGTTGCCATCGTAGACACCCAAATGATTGTAGGAACATGATCAAGGGGGATGATATTAGCATAGCATGTGATATGCTAGAAAAACTAGTAGGAGTTGGACAACCAATTTTAAATATCTTTAACATTCTGAAAGATATTTCTACAACTTAATTTGAGTTCTTGGAGACAAGAGGCAAGCTTCTAGTCGCCAAAGTACAACTGCAAGAAGGTACCAATCTTAACCATCAATTGGTAGCAAAAGTTGCATAGTTAAAGACCAACTTGTTCGACCTTCGAATTCTTTAGCTAGAACTAACAAGAGATGAAGCTTTCCAAGAGCTTCAAAAGAAACTAAAGAAGGTCAAAGATGATAAACAAAGGACCATTTTGAATGTGTCATTATCAAATGTCATGCTAAATTTTATAAACAACGACCTTATCCAAACGTGTTAAGAATATGAGGTTTCTTAAGGTGGAAAAACAAAAGAAAAACTTGAAGAATACCTTAAGCATCAGTAGAAGAAGTTGGCAGGATGTGATGAGGTTGGTTGTAGAAAATAGAAATTTCTAATGTAGGATATGTGTAGGTTCAGGCAAAAGTCAATAATCGAGATCATTGCCTAGAAGAACAAGGCCTTGAAATACGAAGTCAAAGACCACTATAAGAACCAAGTTAGTATGCACAAGGAAGTAAATAAGAAGGAGATCTGATTAGCCAATATAAAAATATAGAGTTATTCAAGTGCATGATGTATCTAGACATAGTAGCATGTCAGTAATAAAATTGAGATTTATTTTATCCATTGCAACACTTGGCTAATGGCTTAGTTTCATTTCTTACAATTTATCTTAAATTTCCTTTACTTTTCATGTAATTACTTATATATTTTATTCTATCACTCTTAGTCAATTCACATGAGTATGATCAATTTTGAGCATACACATATTGATGCTTAACAATCCCAATAGTGAATAACTTGGTATGCCCAACACTGGATACTTGAAAACTTAGCAATGTTAGCACATATCTAGGATGTGTATAGAAAGTTAGGAATAGATACTCTATGCTAGGTTAGATTAGATTCACCTTCCACATTTAGATTTGTTAGGTTAATATTAAAATATTTTCATACTTTAAATATTTTAATAATAAAAATAAAATCATGTCTCAGTCACACTTAACCATACAACTTAAGCTAACACAAGTATGATAGATAATAATTAATATCTTAATGATTAGCTATCTGATTAGCAGTGGGTACCCCTAATGGCGAACCATATGAATCACAAGCATTCATGCATGATCTGGTCAAATTCTGTGGATGGGACTAGTTGTGCATCTAAATTTTTAAGCATTGATTACAGTTTGTTGTCTTCCCACTTGAACTAGTGGTAGCTTTGTCACGTATGGTTTAGTCCAAAGTGAGGTATATGATTGTTGATGTTGTTTCAACTTGATGCTACTTTGAACAATAATAGAGAAATTAATTATTTAATCTAATTAACAACAGGAAGATAAGTGCTAAACTAGCCTATGGGGGATGAGTGTCCATTCCCAGCTTGTTGTACATGTCCTAAACCCACATATCCACTACTAGGATTACTAACCATTGTGCCACTAGGCAAACTAAGCAATAACATTGCTAGGTTTATCAAGCGAATACGTGTTTACACTTGAAATTGGTCATGCTCATTTTTCCAATTGATTAATATACATGAAAACATAAATATTAACTAAGTACATTAAGAGTAAATTGCATGGAAAGTAAACCTAATCTAAGTCAAAGGGTTGCAATGAATAAGAATCAATCTTGATCTTATTGTTGTTCATGGAATGTGTCTAGGTACAATTCCACTCAAATAAGATGTTGCACAACTAACTCAGATCCACACTGTGGGAACTCACTCAGATTCTTCTTATTGTCATTAGCAATAGCAAACTTCCAACCTTGATTGTGATGTTGATTCTTCTCTATTTATACAAAACATTAAAATTTCTTCTCATCATTCCATGGATTTAGCAAACATGTGATGTTTGAGCTGTAATCCTTGTATGTGCTACTATTTGTCCATGGGCATATGCTCCTTTGTTCTTCTCTTGGTCATGTTTCCTTACCTTGCAATAGACCTTCCACCTTAGGCTTTCCTTTTAGTATCACCTGCAATCACCAAAGGATCAACATTAGTCTTGGTAAAATTTCCTTTAAAATTAGCCCTTTTCAAATCCCTTAGTTAGCTTAAAATGTTTAGCATTTAAGCACAAGGTGATGACAAGGTACTCTTCCTAAGGTAATGACATAATTAAAATCGTGAAGCTGTTTAGATTATTTTGATCAATTACTATTAGTTACCATATGTTCAAAAATAGGATGTTAGAAAAAATTTCAAAAAAATGTCAAAGCGAACATCCCTAGCCCCCATGAATAATGAGTGTAACTCCAACAGTGCACAAGTTTTTGAACAATTGAAACCAAAGGTATGATTTAGAAGATGACAAGAAATATTAATGGATATGGAAATAGAAAAGTAGGAAAAATTAACAAAATAGATGAGAAGTAGTCCCAAAATCATGCATAAATTTAGAGAGATTGTCACTGATGTTTTGGAAGCCATGATCAACAAGAGTTATGCAAGTGGGTCCTCCCCAAAGTAGGCTCCTACCATAATGCCCTTGCATAACCACTTCTATAGATGTTCGTGGGCACTTGAGAAGTTAAATGTAGACCATGCCTTTATTTCAAACAACACACAACTGCCTTGGTTGGGATGTTGCACTATATCAAACAAAACCAAAAGGTGCATAATTACATGTAGTAGTGAGGTGAATAATGGAATGAGAAGGGATTGTAGAGATTGGGATGCAAGGTGCTTTACCATGTTCGTGATAGGTTCTTTTATAAAATGTGATTAAAATGATCCACATACCTCTCCGTCCAAGTTTCAAACCAAGTCCATACCACTAACAATAAGTTGCATTGATGTATTCCTTCCTTCTGACCATCATGAGTCTACAACCACCACAAAGAACAATCATCACTCCAAAAAGAGAAGAAAAGAGAAAAAGGAAGGTAGGGCCTTAGTTAGAAGGGCACCTTCAGGCATAGGTAACATGTCTTTCCAACCCCATAACCAGTGCTTGTAGCCTGTTATTATGTCTAAGGGGTGTGCTTTGATTTTTCATTATTGTGTTATTTTTTTTCTTTTTTGTGGATTTTTGATGGGAACCACACCATGCAAAGACTTAGCTTCCTATTATTGTTCAATGTAGAAATGATGATACATTTCTAGAGGAGTCATAACCCACACAAAGAAAGTTAAGAAGAGAACCTAACAACTACCCTTGAGGTCACACCATTTGCCATTCCCACTTGGTCTTTTCCTCTTTCTTCAAGGTACAATGATCATTGATGAATTTTAGCTTCATGTGAGAAGAACCAAATTTCTTTCATGAAAAAGACCTTTTATTCAAAGAACAGGAGGGCTAGATGAGGTGGTCTCACTACCTTACACAATTACTTACCTAATCATCTCGATAGCATAGCATAAAAAACACATAGCGTTAACTCCTGCATCATGAGTGGCAATATTATTGACAAAAACATAAAAGACATTCATAAAACATAAAGAAAATGACTCAAGAAAAGAGAACAATATTAAGAAAGGGAAAACATATAAAGAATAAAAAAAATTGGAAGAAATAGGAAAATGATAAAAATTTGTAAAACAAAAAATGTGAAAAACACTTATTAGTTCTTGATTTAGGATGGGGCATCTCCCCCATGACTAAGCGTAAAGGTAGGACAAGAGCTAATAAGTGAATTGATTAGTTCCATGCATCTTTTAAAAAAATTTGCACTCTTATTTCCAAGCCACTGGGTGTCTTTTGGTTTAGTGGCTACTGCGTAGACTAGTTTTTGTTCACACACTTGTTTCTAAATTTTATGGTGGGTCAATATAGGGGCTATGTTAATATTTTGAACTTCTAGCCCACATTTGGACCCTTTATCATTATTAGTGATTCATGGAGGGTTCTATCTCTCCATAGTGATAAGTTCATCATTTTTGTCCTATGTTGGAGTGGTGATGGTTGTTGACTTTGCATATGATCAAGAGACATCATTTTTGTGAGGAAGGGTGTTGCACCAAATTGGCCTTGTGTAAGTTTTGATGCGCTAGTAGGTCAACAAGTTTTGTGCTTGTGTGAGGAAACTACCCTAAAGAAATGACATTTCCAAGGTTGTGGTTGAGATCTACTAGCATTATCATTTTCATGTATGTTCATAGCACAAGTGGCATTCTTTTGTTGATGTTGTAGTGTTGAACCTTCCTATGTTGTTGGTGATGACATATGATAGAGAGAGGTATGAGAATATTGAGGATATGATAGAGGATGAGAGGCATGAGATGGTGATCCCACAGAAGATGTTGTGGGTTGATGGTATTCAAGAGAGTGGTAGTAGTAATTTGAGATAGAGGAAGTAGAACTAGTTGGAGAAATAGGTTGTTGAACATAATATCTATACAAGTCTAGCTGGCAATAAGGGTAGTGCTAGTTTGATGATGGCCTCCCCCATGACTGTGGGTTTTTCCATTGCAACTGATAGTAATTTTGAGGCTAATACAAAGTCTCACTCAGATAGTATGGTTGGTTGTAGGACTGTGTATAATTACCTTGTGAGTAAGGTAAATTCCTAGGCATTTGCTTTTGTACGAACTTGGGATTCAAAGCAAAGGCTCCATACTCATGTAGATGTAACATAACTAGGAAATAGCCCTTTGGATGGTTATATAGGTAGATGTCACATCCATCATCCTCTTCTGTGGTTAAGTCTATAGCCATTTTTTCTCTTTGTTGATAAGTGTTTCTACTTGTTTCTTGGTTCTTTTTCCTCCTCTTGTTTTGATTATTTGATTTGTTTTGCGTTACTCTCTCCTCTATGGTTTTTCACGTAAGTTGTAACTTTTTCGTTCATCAACTCCCACATCTTATCTAGCCTTGCTTCAAGCTCATTGATAGACTTTTTTATTGGCAAGGTTTGTTGTGAAATGGCCTCATTGAGAGTTGCCTCTTTTTCCTCATCATAGGTATGGACCCTTTTCTTTTGAAGAGTTGGGTCCCAATTATATTCCTATACATTCTCATGTTTAGATAGCTCTCTTTCTTCTTTTGCCACATGCTTGATTAGCCTTTGTATCCGATGTGTTTTCAATTTGGATAATTGACCTTAGGCATAAATCCTAAGGGTCTCCCTTGTTTGATTGTGAAGCCCATTTATGACATGGAAAAGTTGCTCTTTTTTAGAGAAATCATGGCTTGGAAATCTATGTGGTAGTGAATAGCATCCATCCAAGGCCACATCCAAGGATTCATGATTTTCTTTCTTCAATCCTTAAATTTGTTGTCTTAGGTTGGACACTCTGACATAGTTTTGGTATTTTTTGTTGAAAAGTTCCAGCATTGTGGACCACCGGTGGATTGAATCTAGTTCCAATGATCTATACCAACTTTTAGCTTTGTCTACTAGTGTCCTAAGAAAAAGCTTAAGCTTTTTCCACTTACATTTGATATTTTGCAAGGTGCAGGGATCATAGAAGACTTGTAAATGATGTTGTAGATTAGAATTATAGCCTCCCTTAAATTTAGGAATGTTGTTCATGTCAAGCCATTTGATGCGATTGTCCCTTTGATGCCTTTGGAATATTTGAATTGCCTCCCAAATCTGTGTCAAGCCCCTAGTAGGCAACAAGGTTGACATGTCATGGTGATAATCTATATTTCTCTTTGTCTAATTATGATGATCTTCTCTATGCTCATTTTGATGTCTTTGATTTTGCCCTTGGGTTCAATTTCTATCTTTATCTTGACCCCATAGTGGAGCTCTATATCTATACCTATGTTCATCTTCATCAAAACAAGACATTGAACAGGAAGATGAGGAACTAGAAGAATCACCATGGCTCCTATATCTCCCCCCATGATTCCTTGATCTATCTTTTCTAGGTTTAGAGGAGGTCCTAGGCCTTGAGGCCCTTCTTATTATAGGACTTTCTCCATCTCCTCTAGGATTGTCTATACCAATTGAACGTAGTCCTTGCATGTAGTACAAGTCGAAATGAGCATATGAAACCCTACTTGAGGTTGTTCACTCTAATTCTCTTCAGTATAAAACCTACCATTTTTCCTATGAGTGTTTTCATCATACAATGCATTATTATTCCTATGTGAAGAAGACATGTTTTTAATGTGTGTGACTTAGAATATTAATATTTTCTAAAAGATAAATCATTAATACTTTTACAATGATCATGTATAATATAACTAATCTAGATAACTAGCACTATTCTTGACAATGGTGCCAATGATAAGTAGTGGATACCCCCTATGCCCAACCATACAAATCACAAGTGTTCACACATGATTTGGTTAAATTTCATGGATGGGACTAGTTGTGCATCTAGATCATTAAGCATTGATTGCAGTTTGTTGTCTTCCCACTTGGACTAGTGGTAGCTTTTTCACGTATGGTTTATATGATTGTTGATGTTGTTTCAACTTTATGCTACTCCTAATGATAATAGAGAAATTAATTATTTAGTCTAAGTAACAACAAAAAGATAAATACTAAACTAGCCAATGAGCGATGAGTGTCCATTCTTAGCTTGCCATACACATCCTAAACTCATGTATCCCTACTAGGATTACCAAGCATTATGCTACTGGGCGAACCAAGCAATAACGTTACTATGATTACCAAGTGAATATGTGTTTACACTCCAAACTTGTCGTGCTCATTTCACCAATTGAATAATATACATGAAAATGTAAATATTAACTAAGTACATTAAAAGTAAATTGCATGGAAAGTAAATCTAATCTAAGTCAAAGTATTGCAATGAATAAGAATCAATCTCGATCTTATTATTGTCGTTCATGGAATGTGTCTAGGTACATTGCTACTCAAATAAGATGATGTACAATTGACTCAGATCCACATTGTGGGCACTCACCGACTATTCTCTAAGACTACGAAATAAAATTGCAAGGGTTTGACTACTCTATTGACAAAAGAATGTCAAATACATGGTGGTGAGAGCATGCGTATTTATAGGCGAAAACACATATTGCGTCGACAAGATCACGTCCACGAGATCACGTCAACGTGTACGCATCGATGAGGCTGCATCGACATATACTCATTGACGGAGCTGCGATATCACATCTACAACATCACAAATACAATGTAGCAGCCAATTGAGACACACTAATAGGGATGCTATAACACAGATGCACTGTAGCATCTACAATATAGCATCAACGATATCTCAACCAACCCATGCTTCATCACTAAGGCATCTATCAAGTTTTAAGTCTAGGAAATTCAACCAGATCATATATGATTGCTTGTGATTCATACAATTGGGCATAGGGTTACTTCGCCGCTGACCATAAGGTGTTAGTTTCTTAAGTCATAAGACCTAGGGATTTGAGCCTAGGCATATCCACTCAAAAGAGGTTAGGCTTTGGCTTATCCATTACCCCTAACTTTTAATGCAACCACTCAAAAGAAGTTAGGCTTTCCCTCATCCACTGTGATGAATGTTGAGCATTTGGGTGATGATCCTTTTTATAGAGAAATATCACAATGCTTTTAGTGCAATTTGAACTTGTGAGCTCTTGCATGTAAGCTTTGGCTTGGACACAACCACTTGAAAGAGGTTAGGCTTTTGCTCATCCATCATGACAAACATTGAGCCTTTCGGTGATGATCTTTGCTTTTGATATAATTTAAACTTGAACGTCTTGCATGCAAATTGTACATGCATGGAAAGAAAAATTTAGCACTGGATAACATAGCAAAAATTCAAATCAAGAAGCGGTTGGCACAACGTAACATAGCAAATACATGCTAAAGCATAGGAAAATGAAGTAAAGAAATAACTTGTTAGAGGTAAAAGAGCCAATGAGACCGCACATCACTTCACAAATCACTCGAGGGAGTTTTAAATATTTTTAAAAAACTCTGGCAAAGAAGGCACAGTCTCTATCAAAAACCGTTCAGTACATGCAGCAAAACCCCGTTCAGTACATTCCTATAATTGAGAGCTTTCCAAGAAGCATTGCATCTTCCATTGTTAAATAAGCCACTTTGACAGAGAAGCGCATGTTCAATTTCTAAGGACTAGAACGTGTCCCTTAGTTTACCTCTTTCAGCAATTAGAATTATATTTGACCGTAAGCTGTTTATTTACCTTGTCTGACGGCTCTCAAGTTTTTTGTTTACAACAGCGAAAGATAAGCCATTTTTGTGTTCATCAATACGTACGTGCACAATAATTCACGACGGCAAAAGAATCGCAAGTTTGTTCACAGGCGTTTCTGCCAATGCCTTGATTTCCTGCAGCAAGAAAGAAATATCCACGTTAAGAAGAAATTTGTTAGAACGATTATTTTGCCCTGCACTGGTGTCAGTCCTTTGCCACGGAACATTGTCCGGACGATTGCATCACCTCTTCATATTTAATTTAATTTATAACTTCCAGGCCAGCTTAATTTCCCTCACTACCTGCCAACAATCCCGCTAAAATTCCACCATGCATCTACAACGATTCCTTACGGTTTGACTGTATCATAATACATTAACCAAATATATCAGTTTGGTCCATAAAAATAGGCATTAACTGTTCCATCTATGATACAAGAAACGAAGGACTAAAACATAATAACGTTTTTTTTTTTTCTAAATAGACAAAATCGTCAATGGGTTGAACAAGGCGAAGCAAATCAAGTAGGCAAAGGCTTTAATGATGGCCACGAAATTCACAGACCTAACAACCATTTCTCACTTTTAACGGTCATGAAATATGTACCGGCCTGTTCCATCTTAGAAACAAGGACGGAAGAATCAAAACGTAACATATATTTTTTAAGACAAGAACGTCACTGTGTTGAACAAGGGGGAAGCAAATTAAGTAGGCAAAGACTTCACTGATGATGCCCATGAAATGCACAAATCTAAACCACCATTTCTCACTTAAATGGTACATGTAGAATGTATACTTACCTGCAAATGATGCATGCTGAAATCGATTGCGCTGTTCACAATTTATAAAGTGCTTGGGAATAACTTAACCAGTTTATAACAAATAGCACAATTGTCTCAAGCACACAAGGATCACAAGCTTACAATCGAAAAGAAGTGTATTAAAATGGTATTTTATCTGGCCCCCCCACATTGCATGGACCTCATAAATAAGTTGCAATACCAAATAGTAATAAATCATGTAGATTACAATTACAGATATACCCTCGAGTTCACAAAGAGTTAACTTTAAAATTTCTAAAAATTCCACTGCAAAATTCAGTGCAGCAGCCGCAACCCTTACACAATCATTAAGTTAAACATGTCCCAAAATGACACATCTCTTTTCTTTGCTTATTGAAGTCATACCACAAAAATCTGTATCTTACATAGTTGAAACCAAAGAAATGTCTCTGTCAGGGATTATTCATCAATTAAGAAGATACACATGTATTACTGCTCATTGTTTGATCAGCAGAAAATTACGGCAGCAGTGATAAAGATCCAAGAAAGGTAAAATGTTACCTCGTTATGTTTTTAAAAAATTAACCATACAATTTCTAAAACCTGCAAAACAATGTTTTTTGCAGCAGCTGAAAGCTTGATATAATGGCTATGCTCAACGATTAAGTTCCAGAATGACATCTATCTTTCTTTGCTCATCAGAAAGTCCTACCATAAAAATCTGTATCCTATGTAGCTATTACCAAAGAAATCCCTCTGTACGAGTTTCTTGATCGGTTAAAAGGAACGTGCGCATGTATTGCTGCTCATTGTTTGATCTGCATACAATTACTTGCTATAATGAAGCTGCAAGAAATGCAAAATCTTACGTCGTTATGTTTTCAGGAATGAGCAGAGGGCATTTCAGTTACAAACAAAGCAGTATTATTACATACATCTTGGATGGAAAATTATCATCAACCTTTTAATGAATCTTTGATGGAAAATCATCATCAACTTTTTACTGAATCGAAGATTGCAACGGTAAGGGATAACCTGCCATCATCAACCTTTTAATGAAGCTGTTGGTTAACCATTCGACTAGTACCCCTCCACCATAAATAGTCACATGGCTGGACCAACTTGACGTCCAAAAAGAATGTACCATTTCCTTCGTATGCACAAACTAATTATTCTCAAACTCACAGCCTAGAGAAAACAAGCTTATTCAATTAATCTTTCCTATGCTTTCTTTTCTTATCACTTCTTTTTCTTCTCTCTGATTTCTTTTTCCTTTCATGTTTTCTAGATTTAGACCTGCTTCCACTCCTATGATGTTTCTTCTTAATTTTCTTATCATCTTGATCCCATGCCTCAACATCTTCTGTCCTTTTACGCTTTAACTTTTCCACTTTGAGCTCTAAAGCATCAACTCCTGACATTGATGGTCCAATAATACGTGTTTCCCAGTCTTCCTTCAGCCGCATATCTGAAGGCAGCACAGAAATACTTCCTCCCTCATCATGAGCAAGGTAAGGACCTGTCTCATCTGCTCTTGATCCAATAGCTCCTCTTCCACGCTTCGCCCTACCATTATAAAATTAAACTAGTCAAGATTGTACGCAAACGTAAAATAAAAGGAATAATAAATGCCAATGTTTACACCTTAGTAACCTATCACGGTGCTTTCAAATAACGTCATATCTCAGCCAAGTAAAACAACATGCTTTCTGACTATTAAAAATCACTATCTTACGAAAGACATAATTCAGCGAAAACCATAAAATTGCAGAGTAACAAAAAATTCTAATAAGAAATTGCTTGCTTAAAAAGCATGCCCTTTCTCAGTACGTTTATTCCATGCCAGAGTGGTTAGCTCGTTGTTTTGGTAGGCAAGAGATTTTCAGTTTGAGTTCCAGTTGAGCCATTGTTATATTTGTCTGTCTATGTCTCGGGGTGTACCTATAGTCAAATTATTTTGAGTTCCAACACCATCCTTTTTTATACTACATATGTCAAATTCTAACCTATTCTTCTCATTTGGTTTATTCACTAGTTTAGCTATATATTTATAACACATATCTATACTCGCTAAGGGAATATTTTCCCTTTATAGAAAATTGAATGGATTGATTCTAAAAAATTGTATATTATAGAATGAAAATTTTAAAAAATAATAATTTCGCATTATATTATTGACCCTCTAGACAAATATGGACAAAATACTAGTTCATATATATATATATATATATATATATATATATATGGAAAAATTGACTCTCAAAAAATTTTGTAGAATATAGAATGAAAAATTTAGAAAATACAATTTGGTGTTACAGGAATGTGACCTCTAAAAGGTTATGAAACTGAATTTTTACGGGAGCATTGCCTACCGGAATCAAACATGTGACCTAGATTATAGATGAAATATAATTTAGTGTGCCTTGGAGGTCCTTTTGCACCATGATGCACTTATTCACAGTTGCCAATCGTGTTGTACTAATCAACCAATTTCTTGACACTTATAAATTTCCGAACTATGTTCCTCCGGGCTGAGATTAATACTGAAACTGCAACAGAAGTTTTTATGATCACATGAACCTATGATCTTTTACACCATTTCTATATAACTCAGTATAATATGCTGGGATTGAACATATAACTATCAGCGAACTTACAATTCTAGGTCCATAGTAATTGGGAATTTCTACTAAAACGTTTCACGTTCGTAAATATTTTGTAGGTTAACAGAGCATCAACTATCCATGAGACAACAGTTCACCTTTACCAGAAACATTTAAATGATCAAGGTTTTATATAGGGGGCAGTCCAAAAATTTCTATAACATGTTTTGTTTCTATTTTAAAAAATTCAAACCACATACCTGGAATGCAAAAAATCCTGCACTTCTTCGTCTTGCAGCCCCTCATCTTTGAGATCGTCTAAATATTCAGCTTCGCTATCATTCGAAAGTGCTCTTCTCCTGTCTGAAGATTCAGGACCGTCTGACTTGGGAAACTCATTTTTATAATCACGGTATCCAGATTCCTCTTTATCAGCCCGTCGTTCTCGTTCTGAACAATGGCATGAGGAGGTGCTTTTGCAGAACGGACAGCGCCTTTGCTTGTGCATTTTCCTCTCAAGTTCCAATTCTTTTTTCCTAACACGCCACATTTCATTCACTTCTACCATACGATTTGCTGAAATCAAATCAAGCATGTCCAATTAATGAAAACTGGATTCATTTATGCCATGTCTTGTTGCATAATTGGCTTCAAAATATCAATTTTTCAACTAAGGATTGGTTCAGCTAAATACCTTGTTGTACGGATCGGACTGTCGCAGACAAAAATTGACCATTAGGGCGACCTCGAACCCTTGGCTGCTCCAGATAGGCATGCACGCCTTCCATGTCTGCCCTTAATCGCAGCGCTTTAGCTTCTTCCAAAATCAATGCTGCAACTCGCTTTTCCATTTCGGGGTCCATGGTTCATCAAAATAATTAACTAGCACTCTCACTTCTGCACAAACGAATCAAATTTACCTTCAAAAAAATTAAACAAATTCTGGCTTGTATGATGCAAATATCTGAATCGCTCACGCTAGTTACCAAATCATGCGATAAAAAACAAAATCCTAAAATCATGCGATTTAACCCTGAAACCCTTGGAAAGAATGGAAACTAGATGATGAACAAAGATCTAACATAGTGAAATGGAGGAGCTTTGGTATTCGATGAAAGCCGTTACCGTATTTCGTCTCGTAGCAGCCGTTATGCGTTGCGTTGTGTCCAATACAAGAGTAGCGTTGGATTCTGGACGATTCAAGAAAGTACCTCTCGCAAATTCGACGAGTCCAACGGTGTGTTAGATTTGCTTGTATGAAATAAGAAGAGACGGAAATTAAGTTTGAGCTCAATTAGCAGAAGAGGAGGCAACAACAATAGCAAGAGCATACCAGGCGTAGGCGCAAAGCCAGAATCAGAAATCAATAGGTAACCATATATCGCTTATACCGTGCCATTAACCACCAAAAAGGCTTTTTATTTTATTGCATTTACATGGGAGTTGGCTCTTTTGCATGGGGGCAGCGCCTTAATTTATGGATCTTTTCAAAGGGTGTTCCTTCCTTAGATTTTTTTTTAAATGTTAACTAAATATCCTAAATATATAAGCATTGGCTTTTTAATGGTTTGATAAAAGTAGGCAAATTAAAATTTTATGGGGTGTGGAACTAGAATAATTGCAATACAGGGACACTCAAGATATATAGTTGAATTAGAACTTTATAACTTAGCATTGTCCATCAAAATTTAACTCATGATTTAAAGTTTTCAAATTAAGAGTCTTACCACTAGGCTAACACCTCATAGTTAAATTAAAACTTTATGACCCAACATTGGCATAAGAATTGAACCAATAATTTGAAACACAATGAATGAGTAAACAAGGTATAACTTGTTCGTTGTTTCTTGCACATTCAATTTTTTAATAACAAAAATAAAGATAAAAATTTCAAAATACATTAGATCATTAACATAGAAGAGAGAGTTTGTTAAATAGTAGGGGGTGTTAAAACCTAAAATAAGTGAAACATAGGTACACCCCAAGATGTATACTCCAATTAGAACTTTATATAACTTAGCATTGCCCACCGAAATCAAACCCATGACATGGAGCTTCCAAATTAAGTGTCTTACCACTAGGCTAACACCTCATTGTTAGATAGTAACTCATACATAGTCTTGTTTACGAAGTCTATCATATTGAGTCATCAATTATTTTGAAGCACAGAGAGTCAATTTGTTGCTCCTAGTATTAATTCATAACACATGGAAGTTATTCACAAGTTTGTATGTTACAAAACAAAACAATTCGTAAAAACTAATTAAATTGTCTTACGAATTCATAACAAATATTGTTACATTGTGTCATCTGAGTGAATTGCAACTCTTTGTCAATTTAAATGTCTAGCTAATTCTAAGTCTATAGGTGAGTTAAGTGATAAAACATCAATAAGGCAACTGTGTTGACACATGCTCATTGACACACCCCATCAATGCATCTCAGGATGTGTTGATGCAAATGCAATCATTGCCTATATAAATGTGCACACCCATCACATTTATGACATCTTTCAATTGTTCCCTTAGTTGAACTCTTGCAATTTCTTCCCATAGAAGTTAGAATATTTTTTCCTCTAAGTGCCTGTAGCATGGATTCAAGTGATTTTATGGTATTTTATTCGAGTGCACATGTACTCGGACACATTTGCATGAAAGGAAATAAAATTGAGATTCTTCTATCCATTGCAACACTTGGATTAGTATAACTTTACTTTTCCACAATTTACTTTACATGCAATTTACTTTCTTATGATTAAATAATTAATATTATCGTTTGTAAGCAATGTGAGTACAATCACTTCAAGCAGAATATATTAACACTTGGTAATCCTAGTAGTCGATATTTGATACACCCAATAGTAGATACTTGGTAACCCAACAACGTTAGTATATATCTAGGATGTGTACAAGAAGTGTGAACGAATGTTCTACATTTATGCTAGTTAGTTAATTAGTTAGTTAATTTAAATATCAAATCTTTATTTACTTAATAATTTTATAAGCAGAGAAAATAATTAAAAGTATAAAAATAAATATCTTACACCTCAATCACACTTAGCCATATGTATAGGTTAACACAAGTGTTAATTGAGAAGACAATGACTAACAACTACATATTTCATCATCTAGGAATATTGGCCACTTAGGTAAATAAGGTCCATAGAATTCAACCTGATCATGCATACATTCTAGTGATTCATATGGTTGGGCATAGTGAATATCTATTGCTCATCATCGGCACCATTGCCTGGAATTAGTAGACAATAAACTCATACAAATTTGTTGTAAGGAGTAAATAGTGTATTATCTTTTAAACAAAATGATAATAATATTTTATCAATGCACACTTTATCAAAATAACTAAGATGACTTCTTCTCATAAGAATGATTTACCACCACCTGTCAATGACTCCAACCAACAGCATGACAAATCCAAAAAGACAATTGATAAGAAAACTTAACAACTAAAAGTGGTCTATGCATATTCAAATCCCTACTATTCGAATTTCACTTTTATACTCCATCAAGATAAACAACTACTTTGGAGGGATTTGGAGGGCAACAATTTATTATCTTCTAATCATTCTTTTTCCTTGATGCTTATGGCAAATCTCATGAAGCTAGAGCTTGAATCATCAGACCCAAATTATGAGGTAACAAACCATATCTTTAGAGATTATCAACCCACATATGTCTAGCTTAGAAAAGATCAACACATGAAGGCATCCTATGAAGCCTCCTAAGGAAAAAAGGTCCTGATATCATTATTTTTGTAGCCACAAAAGGAGGGCCTTGAATTTCTAACAAGGTAATCTCAACATCAAGATATTCCTCCTTTCAGTGAGGAAGACATTCTTCACTAATGATTACAATAAACCTTGGTGGATAATCAAGGTGAGGGAAGAACATGATCCATAATTAGGAGAACCTCAAGGCAAAGGTCTCTAAATCATTCATCAAAAGAAAAAGAAAAGGAATAATCAATGGATCATAGAAGAAGGACCAGTAGGCATTAGTCTCTTAGCCCTCCACCTTCACCATCCTCCTTGTCATCAAACTTCGATAGGAGAGGCCATGATTGAGACTGAAAGAGGAATGATCAAAATCAAGATAAAGATGATTGAAAATCCCGGAAAAGAGAGCATAGTCAACTATAAGAGGAAGAGGAGCATCATCTAGAACAAAGGCATAGTAGGTCACATCATAAGAGACATGACCATAAATATAATGACTATGATGAGCCACTGCTGGCTACAAGAAGCATGATTAATATTTTAGAGGCAATTTGAATTCCTACTAGGCATCAAAGGGATAGTAGAATTAAATGGCTTGGTATGAATAATATTCCTAAATTTGAAGGAGGATATACTACTAATTCACATCATCATTTACAGGCCTTCCATAATGCCTACACCTTGTAGAACTTGAGAACAAGTGCTAGAAACTCAAACTATTCCATAGGACACTTACCAAGAAAGTTGAAAGTTGGTATTGGTCCTTGGAACTAAAATCTATTCGTAGATGGAGTATGATGCTAGAGCTATTTAATGATAAGTATCAATTCTACTCCAGGGTATCAAACTTGAGGAAACAATTTCAAGGGTGGAAATAAGGTAATCATGAATTCCTTGATGTAGCCCTAGGCAGGTATTACCCTCCTTTGTACCATTGCCTATGGTCTCTCTCAAAGGAAATAGCTTTGTCACATTATAAATGGGCTTTAAAACAAAACTAGAGAAAATCTTAGGGTTTATGTTCAAGGAAGACTTTCAAAAATGAGGATCCATCAAATCCAAAGGCCTCATCGAACAAGTGGCTAGGGAAGAAGAAGAATTGAAAAAATAGGAAAGTGTAGAGGAGTATAATAGAGACTTCTCTATTCAAAAAAGGAAGGTGTGTTTTTGTGATTTTGAGAAGGAAGTACCACTAGATGAAGTGGTACAAAGGAAAATCTTGCTGATTCAGAAACATGTCACAAAAATATCGGCTAAGGTAGATAAAATATGGGACTCCTTAGATGAGAAGTTCCAAACTACTCTAAAAATTTTGGAGAAGAAAATGAAATAGGGGAATCAAGAATGAGAAAAGAAACAAGCATGAACTATGATCAACAAAAAGGTAAGGCTGCAACTATAGATGAGTTTGCATATTCCAAAATAGATGAAGATGGATGTGACATATATCAATATGAACATCCCAAGTGATGTTGTCTTGTAGTATTACATTTACAAGAATCTAGGATATATGCTTTAAATAATTGACAAAAAGATAACCACCTAGAAGATTTCCTTATCCACAAGATAATTATTAGCAACAATTCCACTCACCACAATATTATCTAAGTGGAGTACCACCTCAACCTCAGGAACATTATCAGTGATGGCAAAATCCACAGTCATGGGAATGCCATCACCAAGGCAATAGTATCCTTACTATCAATCAGACCCATACAATTATTATGTCCAACAACTTGTATTTCTTAGTGGTTGTACAAGTCACAATTCCTTCTCCCATTTCTTTTATCCATTAGAATATCATAAAATGCCTACTCCATGAACTAAATCTCCTTCCACTTATCTTCTTTATTATCCACCACCTCACTCTACACCTTCCAATACCACTCCTTTGCCACTTGCACCATCTATGCAAGGTGAAATTCCATTTCAATTTCAACAACACAATGCAATGAGTGGTGTAAACTTATTGTTAGATAATGATCCTAGTGGTTTTGAGCATAAGCCTTAAAAAAGGTCTTTTTTCAAATCTAACAATCCACTAAAATCCTTGCAAACATCTATAACTATCAATTCTTCTCCCAGTGCTTTTGAAATTACCAACTAGCTACCTTCAAACTAAAAATCCTAAAACATTCATACTATCATGTTGACTCATGTAGTTATAGACTATTTCAAGATAGGAAATCTTCCTTAAAAAAGATTTGATCTTGGGAGTTTCTTAATTTACTTACAAATTGCAAGAAATGATCCATGCAAAGCTCTACTTGACTCAGGTTTATGAGTAAAATTAATCTCTTAAGAAATGTACAAGACCTAGAACCTACCTTCACTTAAGAAATGTAATATTAAATTAGAGCTTACTGATCAATCCATCACTATTTTCTTGGGATTGATGAAGGATGTTGTAACCATCGTTTGTGGATGGTCCTCTCTAGTAGGTTTCTTGGTAATCCACATGGATAACTATAAGAGGGGATTTCCTATTTTAACAAGAAGGTCTTAGCTCAATACAACTGATGCCTAGATTGGGATCAAAGACCTTTCCTTCGAAATTTCCAAGAAAAATGACTTGCATTGCATATAGTGACATGAGGTGCCATTGTGTGCAGAAGATATGGGCAATGAAAAGCACATTTATGACAACATGCAATAAGTGTGTCAAAACATCCAATGTTCAAAGGTGCTTATATGAAATAGGCACAAAACAAGAAGGAACCTAGTGGTTAACAATAGATGCTGACTCTAATTCAAAAATATGTGATAAAGTCAATTTTTCTTAACTAATGATATCATATCTATGGTGTTGTATATTTGATATCATAGCATAAGCTATGTCATCATAGATCTGATATCGCATGATGTGTGCAACCCATAAATATAGCAATTAGGCACATGGTCCACAATAATATTCATTCCACTAGTAGCAAAACTCTTACAATTTCATTCCATAGTTAGTGGTAGAGTATATACCCACTGTGTAGTGTTGAGTGATTGTACGATGTCTTTATTTGAGTGAATTATACTTGGACATAGTTCATGACCAGCAACAAAGATTGAGATTGTTTATCATCATTACAACATCCACTTAGTTTTCTTATGTTTACTTAGAATACTTTTTCCTATTTTCCTAGTTAATCATTTACTTTACAAGCATTTTTATTTCACACGTTGAAAGTAAGCAGTATGGATACAACTAATTTTGAGTGCTAAGTGTAGTTATTTGGTAACCTAGCAATGGTGTTGCTTGATTAACTTAGTAGTAATAACACTTGGTAATCCTAGTGATGACTACATGAGTCCAAGGTGTGTATGGTAGACTAGGACCGAATATCCATCACATTAGGCTAAGTTATATTTACTTTCTTGTAATTACTTAGACTTAGAATTAGAAACTATTTTCATTTCATCATGTTTGCTAGGATCAAGAAGGACTAAACAACATCAGATATCATATACCTTATGCTGAGCTAAACCATACACATAGACTTCACTAGCTCCATGTGGGAAGACAACGGTCTCAAACTTAAATCAATTGCTAGCATATTAACATTGCCTTGTCCACAGATTATGATCTGGTCATGTGTGAACACCTGTGACTTGTATGGTTGGGTGTTGGATTGCTACCCACTCATCATTGATGTTTTTGTCAAGGACAAGTCAATGTATGTTGAGTAATTGATCTCATAAAGTTCGTTGTATTAGGAACCCAAAGTAAAATTCATAATCTTCTAATAACTCTAAGTAAGAACACTTAACCAATCATCTTAAACCACAACATGGCTTCAAAAAAAGATACATCATTACATGCCAAAGAAACAAAAGGGACAATGATAGAATTAGTGACGAAGAAGACTAGAGTATGCTAATGCAAGTGAGGATTTCATATACTCATCAAAATCCTTATTATCCTAATTTTACTTTCACCTTCACCAAGATGGGAAACTAAGGTGGAGAGATCTATAAGATAACATTATTCTACCTCCAAAGTGATCAACACCCATCAGGCTTCAGACAACTCTAAGGGGCATGAATCTAAGTAGAATACTTGATGGGTATCATGTGACCAAACACATGACACAACCCTATCAATCCATTGAGGAGCAAGTAAAGAGAGATGATACCATGGAAATTAAACATGATCAAAATAAAGGAAAGAAAGTCAACTCTCCTCTTCTCTTAGAAGCACTTGATGGTGATGCATTCATCATTGAGTAACTTCACAAAAATCATGAAGTTCATTTGTAGATACCTATCATATGATTGGAGGAACCTATCAACGTTCAACTGCATTCCATCCTTGTAGAGACACTTAAGAGGAAGGAAACTAACTCAAAGTATAAGTAAAACCCAAGGCCAAGAGTTTCTACTGGATCCTACAAAGAAGAATATCAAGGTCATGAAAGGAGAATAGGCTAGCACTGTTCTCCTACTACCTCATCCGTATTATGATTGAAAACCTTAGTTGCTAAAAAACTAAAGATCCTTAGTGTAGTAGTTTCTCAACCCAAAAATCCCTAGGGCCTCCACAAAAAAAAAAAAAAAAGATTTAGGATGCCCTAGCTAGTCCATCAGATCAACCAGGGACTTATGGAATGCATGGAATGCAAAGCAGGGTGAATGAAATGTAAAACTAATAATAGATCTAAATGATGAATAGATAACAAACAAATGTATTTGGTACATAAAACCCAAAAATTAAAACTTTATTAAGAAAAAATAAAGAATAAGCTGGAGAAATATGTACAAGTGGTACCTGAATGAGTAGCCAAGGGGGGTTCACTAGCATAAGAGTTCAAAGCATGTTGAAGTCGATGCAATCTGCTCCATGATCCAGGTGCTAAGCCACTCTTGATGCTTTTGAACCTTCCTTAGCTACAACCTTAGATTTGCAATGTTGGCTATGGTGAGGATTGAGAAGTGTAAAAAATCTAAGCTTCTCAAATGCTCTACATTGAAGTTTGGAATCCCAGGAGTGTAGTGTGGAGCTTGAAGATTCACAAATCCCAAAGATGGTTACAAGGCAACATGATTGCAGGGTGTCTACACTGGGTTCAAAAGAATACAAGTGTGGAAACTTGTAAAAAATCTCGAGTGCTTGAAAATGCTAAAGTGTAGAATTGTGAATAATTTTGTGTGCAAATGTGCACTATAGCAATTGAAAATTTCAATGGCTGGAACACTGAGAGGTTCATGGACACAAAACCTAACCTTGCATCCATGCAAGGGCTTGTTGGAGGTAGAGACGGGGTGTCCTAAATGGTCTTGTTGATTGAATAGGGACTTACCAAATGTAATCAGGGAAGCAACATAGTTAGCTATGATGCTAATGCAAAATGATGCTAAGTGTTCGCATGATGTCAACAATGTCAATGGGGTTGAGCGTAGTTAGGGTTTTTTGGCGAAAATGAAGGTGCAAAAATGTAGGGGCTACTACCCAAGTGTAGTTTAGGCATGAATATGCAAGTAAACAATATAAGATGCAAATGCAAAGCTAAAAATGAAAAGAGAGAGAGAGAGAGAGAGAGAGAAATAGAACACCATCCCAAATGGGGTTGAGTGTACTTAAGACCAAGAGGGGTTAGAAGGTATGCAGTGTATAATAGGCATAGTGGATAGTGTAGTCATAGTCTCAGGGGTGTCTAGTTGTGAAGACTAATGTTCTATCATGGTGTCTATGCCTTCCAGGTTGGCCGCTATAGTGTACTATGGGCCGTAGTATTCTAATAGGCTATGGTGATCTACAACTTCGCCAATATGCCTCTGGTTCTCTCCTAAGTGCTCCTTAAGTTTTCCAAGTCTTTGGTTTGCTAATTTTTGGATTATCAAATTTTCCAACCCCAAAAATGTCAAGGGTGAAGGTATTTATAAGGCTAGGTTTAGTGTGAAATGTGGAGGAACTACCATGTTGGACTATGCTATCATCCAACTATGCTTTCCATTGAGGCTAGTAATGTTATGCTCTACTGTGCTTTGCCAGACTTTGCGAGACTATGAGACTATGAGCACGTTGCCAACTACATGTATATGCACCGAGAGGACTGCAATGTACTTAAAAAAATGCAACTTTGGAGACTAATCTCTAGGACTACGCTCTCCACTATCTTGTGTGGGTTTGAGTGTAGTTACAATTTTGGGGACAAAAGGGATACAAAAAAGATGCATTTTACTAACTATGCTTGCTAGAGGTGAGTTGGAGTTGAGCTAAATGCTGGTGCTACATTGTGGAGGCCTTTAGAGGCTGTTCTGGCTGACTATGCTTAACTATGCTCTAGACTGGGGGAGAGCTTACTCCCATAGAAATTTTTTTGCAAAAAATGGCTATGCCCTGACCACGCTCTCCATAGAAGGCTGACTATGCTCTAGGGTAGTGGAGAGCATAGTTTTAGCACTTAGAGAAATTTGTAGCTTCTAGTTTCATGATGACACTTAGGATTTATTGCAAAACTAGCTTTTGTCTTGACTACACTCTCTATTGGGTTGACTATGCTTGAGGGTAGTGGAGAGCATAGTCCTAGCATTTAAAAAAATTTGTAGAAAGTGGCATCATGATGATACTTAGACAAATTTATAGGCAAAACATTGTAGTCCAAATTTGGTGGTGTTTCATTGGTCCATCTTTGTTGACACATGGAGGAATGGCCTAAGAGATGTTGACAAAGAATGAGAAAACACCATAGCAAACATAGCATCAACATCACTCTTTAGTACTTGATCGAATGTCATTGCACTATGCTCAAGAGTGTTATGGGTAGTGGTATGTTGGGAGTAAAAGGTGTAGGTAATGTGCTGGGGATAGAGAGGGAGATGTGATGCAAATAGGATGTTATGATGCAAGATGTGGGATCAATATGACTAATGGTGACTAGCACCAAAGTGGCTTGGTCTTGAAAATGTTGACCTCTCGTCAAAGTGCTCATGAGAGAGTTAGTGTGGATTCAAGGCTAAACCAGTTGTGAAATTGTAGCATTGCTAGTTTGCTTGGGGACTTACTTTCCCCCTTTACTCTTTTTTTTTTTTTTTTTGCTTTTCGCTTTTTTGTTGTGGGGTGAACCTTCTTTAGGCTCTGCACTTTGCTAAATGTTAACTACAAGGTGCTTTCCATCAAGTGGACTACATGCCACAAGATGGGTTTTGCTTTGGTGTTTGCAAAATCATATCACATTTGTAGGATAGGTGTTTCCTCCCTAGGATGACTTGTGTTACATTCACTTGGGCTTTGACTAGCTAATAAAGGCTCCTCATGAGATGACTTGTGTTATGTCCATCTTAGGTTCTATGGTTTGATTTGTAGAGGGTGTCATGTAGTCACAACACATGAGCATCATAGGGGTTTTCAATCTTAACTATGCGAGGAAATGTAAAAGTATTGGAATGCAGGAGTGGATGTGGGTAGGCTATAACAAGATAGGAAGATGTGCTAGTCCAATTGTGCACATCTGAGCACTGTGGTGTCCTACTACTACAATGAGATGCACCTTTTCATGACTGCTTGGGGCTTCATCTTGTAAACACAACTTAGAGAAGATAAAAAAACCACATAAGACAAACGAAATGCCAAAAAATTATAGGGGTGAAGATGCTACAGGTGCTCCCAAGGCTGCACTCGTGGTGAATGCACAAAAAGCCAGTAAAATGTAGTGGGGCCAAGATGGTGCAAGTGCTCCAAAGGCCATGCTAATGGCAAGAGCTCAAAAAATTAGTAAAATGGTAGGGGGCCAAGATGCTGTGAGTGCTCCAAAGGCTGCACCAGTNTGCTCCAAAGGCTGTGCTAGTTGTAGGTGCTCCATTCTAGGACTATAGTATTCCTATCCATGTGATGTAGAAAAGAGTGGAGGGGGAAGGGGGTGAGTAGGGGAAGGGGGGTTAGAGTTATACTCGCTCACTTACTTGCAGACTTGTGTGAAACACCACCAAATTTGGACTATGACATCTTGACTGCAAATTTGTCTAAGTGTCAGCACAAGGCCATTTTCTACAAATTTTTGTAAGTGCTGCTACTATGCTCTTCACTGCCTTAGAGTGTAGTTAGCCTAGTGGAAAGTGTAGTTAGCTCAAAACTAGTTTTTGCAGATTTTCTCTATGTTGAGACTACACTCTCCATTGCCCTAGAGCGTAGTTAAGTGTAGTCAACATAAGGGCTAGTTTTGCAAATTTTTTTAAGTGTCGAGCCAATCACTGCAGAATTTTCTAAGTGCTGAGACTACACTCTCTACTACCCCAGAGCGTTGTCAAGCATAGTCAGCACAAAGGAATAATTCTTGCAGATTTTTCTAAGTGTCGAGACTACACTCTCCACTACCCTAGAGCGTAGTTAAGCGTAGTCAACTAGAAGCTAGTTTCTACAAGTTTCGACAAGTGTTGAGACTACACTCAACCCTAGTCAGGAGTGTAGTCAGCCTCTCATGGAGAGAAAAGTTAGCACATAGTTATATTTTGCAAAATTTTCTAAGTGTGGGACTACGCACTCCCTTAGTGTATAGTGTAGTTAAGCGTAGTTAGCTAGAACAGCCTACAAAGACCTTCACAATGTAGCATTGGCATTCAACTCAGCTCCAACTCACCTCTAGCAAGTGTAGTTAGTTAAATGCATCTTTTTGATATCCCCTTTTGTCCCCAAAATTGTAACTATGCTTGACCCTACACAAGATAGGGGAGAGTGTAGTCCTGAAGGGTAGTCTCCAAAGTTGCATTTTTTTCAGGTACATTATGATCTTTTCAACACATATACATGTAGTTGGTAGCATAGTCACCATCTCACAGTCTCATGGAGTCCTGCAAAGCACAACAATGCTAACCTCAGTGAAAAGCATAGTTGGGTGATAGCATAGTCCTAACTGTCCCCTTTACCATGTGGCAGTACCTTTGCATTGCACCCTAAACCTAGCCCTATAAATACTCTTACCCTCGACATTTTTAGGTTTGGAAAATTTTGGGTAGGTTGGCAAATTTGAGCATTGAGCAAAGGCACACCAGCAAACTGGAGAGATGTAGAGTTGCATTCCATTGCAAAACACTATAGCCTACTACACATTGTAGCAACCAACCTGGCAAACGCAGAGACCTCGACGAGTGCCAATCTTCATAGCCAGACACCTTTGAGACTATGACTACACTCTCCACTATGCAAAATGGTGCTAAGTGTGTACCTTCTAATCCCTCTTAATGTTAACTATGCTCAATCCCATTTGGGGCAATATTCCATTTCTCTCTCTTGCATTTTTTGTAATTTCTTGGCATTTTCACTATTTTTAATGCGTAGTCACGTTATAGATACACTCGAGTGGTAGTCTTTGCATGTTAACACCCTCATTTTTGTCAAAACCCTTAACTACAATTTTTCCCCTTGGGCAATCATGATTACCCTCAACACCATTAACACCATGAACACTGCTTACACACTTAGCACCATTTTGCATCAGCATTGCGGCTAATCATGCTACATCCTGGTTACACTCGGTAAAGTCCCTGTTTGATTGACAAGATTGTTTAGGGCACATCGTCTCTGCCTCAAGCAAGCCCTCACATAGACTTAGGGTTAGGTTATGTGCTTGTGAACCCATTGGTGTTCCAACCATTGACCTTTTCAGTCGTTACAATTTTTTGGCGTTAGAAGGAGGGTCGAACCATTTTCTTCTTTGGACTTTGTTAGTGATTGTCTCACATACTCTTTGCATCATTGTTGCTGGCTTTGGGCTAACATAGATCCAACACCCCTATGAACCTACTGCATGTGTGGCAGTAGCTAGATCTTAGACCAACACAGGTGTTATCTACTAACTGGTTACTGTAGACTGGACCCCGTTATTAGTTAGCTCTTAGTGTAGTTGGCTCTCAGCGTAGAGAGTGTAGTTAGCTCTCAGTGTAGAAAGTATAATCTCTAGAGTTAGTTTTTTTTTTTGCAATCACCAAAGTTAGCCATTTTTTTGCAGTCTCCAGAGTTAGCCATTTTTTTGCAACTACCAAAGTTAGCCATTTTTTGTAGTTAGCAAAGTTAGCCATTTCTTTTGCAATTAGCAACCTTTGCAATTTCCTCTTGCGATTTAATTCATATACATGAGTTTTGAACAACCTTTGACATTAGTCCCGGGCACACTTGTTGTATTGCCCACCCAAAGACATCAAGATTGACCACCTTACCAGTCATGCTATGGTAGAACCAAGGCAATCTATTAGGATGCATGGCCAAGACCCCAAGTATACCATGCTAAATGATGAACAATATAACTTCCGATGCACCAAGATCCAAGCAGGCCTATTTGTAGACTGTTTGGACATGGAATCCAAGTGAGGCTATGAGCTTATCCATCGAAATAGATGGAAGTATATCCCCTTCCCAATCTACTTCATCTTGCTCATGGAATCCTACCATTGGATACTTACCCAACTCATTTGAACAAGTGAGTGAAAAGTAGGGATAGACTATGAGGAGCCCCTATAGGGGGAGGAAGATGAGTTTGAAGCCCATTTTGAGTACAAAGAATCCTTTCACACCATTTTCCTATGGACAACCCCTGGTCTAGCCCTCTTGTAATCATGTTTACCTATCTTTCTTGAGATAGTCATAGCCTCAGCGTCATCTTCTAGGTCAACGCCTATGGTAGTGACACACCAAACGTAGCATATGTGTCAAGATGCAGTACCTCCCATTAACTTGCCCTTTGTGGCACTATCCCAACCTACCTATTCATCTCTGCTGGTGGCAATCATGCTTACTCAACCTTACATTCACATAGTGCATATCTCCCAATCCTAAATGACTTAGGCACCTTACATCCTATCTATGTCGTCGGCACCCTAGGTAGTGGCCCAACCCACAGATTTGTCGCTTGCCCTGATCACTATGCCCATGACACAACCAATGCAGTAAGCATCTCATGTGGTCTTGCAACCTACAACTAGGTTGTGGACCACACAACTAGCATAGTAGGTAGCACAACCAACGTAGTCTTCTGGAACATCCCAAAGCTTGGATTAGGCATTCCAATTGATCCAAACCTTGATAGAAGAGGTTAAGTAGCTCAAAGTCACCTCTCTAAAATAGTTCAAGTAGTGTACTTCTATCAGGATGACCCCATAAGTCCTACTATCCACCATTGACTTTGCCAACTAGAATCCTACTGCCCCAATTCACCAAGTACCATGGTGAAGGGGATCCCAATGCACACCTGGTGATGTTTAGGTTTGAGTGCCTACTCCTACAAGCATGGCCAGGTGCCATCATATGAATTTTTTCCATGTCACTCACTAGGAAGGCAATAAACTAGTACCACGCATTACCTAGGAGCTCTATCTCCTCTTTAGAGGATCTTCTAAGCCAGTTTGTGATGTGCTTCAAGTACAACTTGGAGCTTGAAACTACCCTGGACCAACTGATGCAGATCAAGTAGAGCTACTTAGAGCTTGTGCAAAAATTTATCCAATGCTGGAGCACCTCATGGAGTGAAATTTGAGAGCCAATAGTTAAGATACATCTCTTGGCCATCTTCAAGGATGTAGTCAATGACTTCATCAAGTTAAAACTATATTGCTTGGCCTTGTAATCCTTAAGCCAAGCCTTTGCCCAAACCAAGAGCATATAGGACATAGCAGAAGCCAGTAAGGACTTGGCCTATGTGGCTTATAAAAAACCTACATGCCAAAAAGCACAAGGATAAGGAAAAGCAAACTACAGTCATGGCAACTATGTCCAAAGAGGCCAAAATAATTAACCCAAGGCCAATGGCTAGGAAACCCAGGGCCCCAACCAACAACAAAATAACTAGCCCTAGCATTGCAATAGCTAACTAGCCCTCATCACTGGTGGCCATAGTGCAACCTGCTTCAAGGCCTAACTTAGAGCACAAGGATTGCTCCAAGTACACTCCACTGCCATTAAAACCTTAAATACTATTGGATCAACTGCTAAAGGTTGGACATATCCAGTACAAGAAAATGTCTGAAGATGCTTGCAAAAGGCATAATAGATATTGTGAGCTCCTAAGGAATCTTGTGTTGACAACCCCAAATGAGCCCTTGGTATTGAAACACTTTACGATGGATCGGTTTTTCCACTGCCACTAGTTGCCTTGTCATAACACTAATTTTTATATAGCCCTGCAAGATGACCTCTAAAAATGATTGATAAAGGCAAGCTAGTCCTCGACGGTACAAATCTAGTTAGGCCTTAGAACCAATCTATGAGGGTGTACAAGGACCTTTTGAATGTAGATGATGTAGGTTATGTCATCAACACCATTAGTGTTGATGATAACCAAGAACTAGTGTAGTAGGCATTCGTGGTCTATCTGCCCTTTGGTAGTGCAAGGTCATTTGTGGCCCCCATGGGTTTGAGGGCCCCTTTCATTGTTAGAGTGCCACCTCAAGCACCTACAACATCCTTTATGGTTAGGATCCCATAGCATGTCACAACAACAATAGTTCAACCATCCTTTGACATTATGATGCCACAACATACTAACTCCTCACCTACTCGAGGTTCGGTAGTGGACAACACATCGGTCCCTTCCCTCCCAAGAGCCAATCCTGCTGGCAACATTGACAGACCCTCTAGGAGATAACCTGGGAGGTCCAATGAGCATCTCGCTGATAGGATGATTAGGCAACATCAAGAGTAGAGAGTGCTTGAACCATCAAAACTAGTCCTCCTATCTGCAATCCTTATGGCAAAAGAAACTAAGGAGGCCACCACTAGCAACCCACAACCAAGCACTAGGGCCCCTACGTACTAAGAAAACAAAGCCCAAGTCACTTCCCCATGAGATCTGTCTCTTAGGGCATATTGAAGAAGTCAAAGCCAGTAAAAATGAAACTGATAGCAAAGACTTCATATATGCATTTGCCTAGGTTAAGCAAGCACTAAAGTAGAAGAATACAATGTTGAGCCTTTATGACCTAATTATGACATCGTCTGCCCATTGTGAAGCACTAGTGCGGATGTTGGCCTTCATTCCTATCACTGAGGACATCCTAGCAGATGAGAATTTCATCCATGCTATGATGTTGCCTTTTGCACCATAGGAATTGAGCTCCACACCTCTCACATTTTGTGATGAGGTAATTAATATTAATCCTAAGAAGGATGAGGTCATAATAGCCCTCATCACCATACATGTCAAGTAATGAAAGACTCAAAGGGTGCACATTGATGATGGGGTAGCAGAAAATGTTATCCTGTACTTTGTCGTCGACAAGTTAGGCCTCATGGATCAAATCAAGCCAACCAAAACCATGTATCTAAAATCCTTTAATAGGTCATGTGTCATTGTCAAGGGTGCTATAATAATAGCCTTCGTGGTAGGGGAGCAATTCCCCACCATTGCTGAATTCATCATCATAGAGGAGATGCTAGGATTTAACCTAATATTAGGTAGGCCTTGCCTAGCCCAGCTATGGGTTGTCTCCTCCCCGATTCATCAAGAAATCCATCTTCCATATGAAGGTGATGAAGTTATCATCCACAATGATAATGCCACCCATTTGGCTATCAACAACATAGACATGGAGCAAGGGTTGGAGGTCGAATTCCCTAATGATACACCTTCGATAGACAATGAAACACATAAGGTCAATGCACCTGAAGAGGTGGTAGAAGCCATTGACCTCTTAGAGGACCCCCTATGGGTGGAACTACCCTTCAACATAGTGAGCGAGGGTTAAGGAGACTACCAAATAGTGTAATCTAGGCCCTACGTGTCTCCTAATCCACACTAAATTAGGAAGCAACTATGTGACTAAGGTGCCCCCTTAGTCTGAAGGTACACTAAAAACCTACTCGCTATTCGCTTCTCTGCACCTTACATCTTGCTTCCCATTTACGTTGCATTAACACTATAGCATATTATTTGCATTTAGTTTGATCACTTAGCTTATCACTTGCATTGCCTATGCATTTGATACCTTAGTTTACATTTCTATTGTTGTTGCTTTAATGCATTTGCCTTCATGCATAAAAACATCAAAATGGATAAAAATCATAAAAAACTAAAATTACAAAAAAAAAAAAGGATAGCAACATACTTGGGCCTAAAATGATCTTAAATTACTATTGCAGCCCAAAATGGCCTAAAACTATCTCTTTTAATTCTATCCCTGTGGTTCATCATGGCCTTAAATTGGCAACGAATGATGTGGAATGGCCTAAAACTATCATCATTGTCCAAAATGGCCTTAAATTAGTAACACGTAGTCAGGAGTGGCCTTAAACTATCATCTTCAATCCCGTCATAGTGGCTTGAAATGACCTTAAACTAGCATTGGCCCTTCTACTATGGCCTTAAACTAGCATGGGGCTTGTAATGGCCTAGTCATACATTACATAAAAAATCCTAACTTAGTGCATTAACTCATCACATTATAAGCATAACAAGCATATAGAAAATAACCATAAAAGAAAAGTTTACACATTATACACTACATATAACAAATATATTCATTAGATGTCACATAGTATAAGTACATAGCATGAGCAGCATCATGTGGTAAAAATAGAGCAAAAATAGCAAAAATGCTCAACAACAGGTGTACATAAGGTCATGCTCAACTAGTGGTGCTAGGTGGGGGTGGAGCTTCTTCATCCTCGACCACATCACTGGGGCCCACAACATCTTCTAGTACATGTTGCCATAACCATAGCAAATAGGCACCATTAGTAAGCAAACCTACATGATACAAGCTAACTTAAAACAAAAGTAATAAGAAAAAAAAAAGCCTAACTTGAGAGGGTCCACATTAGTGACCTTTGGAGGTAACTTTCCAAGGCCAACCCCCAACTGTCAGAGGGTCTTAGCCTTAAAAAGTTGTGTCTAGTCCTCTTGGCCAAAGTTAATTCCTACAAGGGTCTTTCCTTTGTCTATGGTGGTCCATGTGGGTGGCTTCATCAAAAAGGTAGTAGAGGAAGCCTTTTCAAAAGGAGTGATGATCTGCCTTTTAGGAGATCCACTCACCACCATGTGCCACATGAACAACTCATATGCCTAGCTCCCACCAGTTGCCTTAAGAAACATCTTAAGGTGGTGGCTATAGGTAGAATCCTTCTTGTACCATTGTAGGTATGTGTCACGCTCATGCTTATATTGGTGCTTGTGGTTCTTTTGCATCTACCCCCATCTATAGACCTTCATGTTGTAGTTCTTCCAATCTTGATTCTTTTGGGCAAGCAAGTCCATCTACAGTCGTTGCTCTATCAGGTCCCATGTGGCCTCATTCTTGCCTTTGAGAACTATCTAGTATCAGGCATATTCTATCTTAGAGGTATGTTAGGTGCTATCTCCCTACGCTCTAGCCACCAAGAAATCATATCTAGATTAAATATCATTAATCTTCATATCCTAGCTAGCCACCCTCTCCTGTAGCTTGTGCATGTGTTTCCATAAGTGCTCATTTCAGCACTTGCAAACCCACAACACCTTCACATAGGAAAGCACACACTTTTTTGATGTCTCGTACATGTGACAAGACACCCGATCAACTTTAGGAGAGAGGTCAGGGTGAGCATCCACCTTGTCCACCTTGCCCAGATCCCACCGTAGCTTAGGAACTGCAGGCATGCAACAATCAATCAAGCTTATGCCAAGGACTACGCATTCAACTATTAAAGTAACACAAAGCAAAATAATGTTGCATACATACCAAGCTCCAGATTTTCTCGTAGGTAGTCCACCATGTTCTTAGTGATGCTTTCCATGAAGGTAAATTTATCAAGAATGTCCACCCATGGCTCCATGTGGTAGATAGATGTGGAACCACTAGTGGGCATATTTGAGGCTATAACACAACAATGTAATTAGCACATGGCCAAATAGCCAAAGATACTAGAGAAAATAGACAATAATAGATGGTAGTGCAAATTAGTTACATAGCAAGCCCTCAAGCATGAGTGCATGGGGCTCACCTAGCTACACACCATCGAACAAGCTATTAAAATCATCCCCATTAGGGTGGAGCAACCCCTCCTTATCCAAGTGCTAGAGGACATCTACCACCTTGTGAGGATTATCTCCCTGAGCATCCTCCTCAGCTTGAGGAGGTGCTTCTTCTGCTACCGCCTTGGCTACTACTTTAGTAGCCCTCTCTCCTATCTTTGCAATTAACACATATTCATACATAGCACATTAGTACACATATGCACATCATTAGCTAGTTAAAAATATAACATAAATGAAAAATATACATAAAAATAAAATTAATGCATCTAAGAAATTTACAAATACTAACTTGCAACCTCTGCATGCAAGCCTTGAAGCTTAATATGGATCTTCTTACTACTAGGCCTTTCGATCTCAGGGGTAGCCTCCTTCTTAGGGCATGGCCTCTTGATCTTGGCCCTAGAAGACCCCATTGTCTCCAAAATATAGTGATCTACCTTCCTTATGTCTCCAGTGCCAATTAGAGGACCCTTGCCTATGCTATCACATGAATGATGTAATTGCCCCATGGAACCCTTAGTCATTATGGATAACGACTCATTGATCCTCTCTGGGGGGGGGGGGGTCATATGCATATGTGGTCATGAACATGTGCTTAATCCATGGCTTGGAAATCTACTCATGATCCTACACAATCCATCACCCATTGTCATGCATAATCAAGAGCTCCACAAACCTTTGCGGGTATCCTGCGAAGAATGCAAAGTGGACATCGGACCTCGCCTAGAGGTTGAACTGTAGCCTAGAGATCTTCACATACAAGTTAGTGGCAATATATGCAATCCAATTAAATATCATACCCTCCAGTAGCACCTCCTTCATCACCCATGCTTGTTCCATCCCAAGGATCTTTCCTTAAGAGAGTAACTTCGGAAAGGCAGGAGTGCAGAAAGGAGGGTAGAGCTCTCATACCTTAAGCACTAGTGCATCCTTAATTAGTAAGCCCTTGTGAGATCAGGTGACCCCCAACCAGTCCTCAATCTCTCCTCTATAGTCTATCTCTATGTTGGCCTTATCAATAATCATCGAGCCATTAGTAGGAAGGCCAAAGAGGTCAGCAAAGAAGGTCTTGCTAAGGTCAAGCACTACCATCATGCCGCACACTTAGGTGACAAACTACATGATGTCGTTGCAAAAGGAATTAATGATGGTGATCATTTTGGCCATTGGGATGCTCAAGCTAACGGAAAAAAATAGGTCCATCAACCTTGCATGCATGAGTTAAGCTATCAGTGCCTCTGATGCCTTATGGCACAACCAGTGTTACGTACCCTTCACATTGCCATACTTCATGATGAGGGTGGCCTTTGTGCGACTCGTGGGGATCACTATCATCTTGCCTAAGGAAACCACTGTTGCAACAAAGGAAAAATAATTTAGCATCATGAAAAGGTAAACTAATAGGCATACATGAGCAACTACATAAGCTAAGGCATAAACATGTACATGGCACAAACAGGGTGTGAGACGAGGGTGGCACAACAAGCATCTTCTTGATGTTGATCTCACTAGTAGCCAATCCCTCATCCAACCAGCTATAAGTCTTGCATCGCTCTTATGCCTTCAAGTACCAGGTAGGATAAGCCTCCAGGTTGGGCCCCACCTACTCAAGCATAACTACTTAAACATTCATGCTAGAAGAGAACACATCCAAGGCAATGCAGGTTAAGGCTAGAGCATCCACCTCATCATGTAGGCCCTCCTTGTGAACTTTAAACCTAGCATTAATCACAAGCTATTACCAATCTAACATGAGTAGGTAGCAAAAAAAAATTGTAAAAGCCATAAGCATACTTACCCTTTGGCACAATAGATAATTCCAAGTGGGTTCTAAACAAGGTGTGCACTTGCAGTAGGATGAAAAGGGGGTTACTCTTATTGTAGCAAATAAAACCCATCACGTGCCATATTTTGGATAGGTGCTAAGTGCTCCTAGGACCTCTGCTTAAACCACCTACCCCATCATTGCTAGTAATAGGCTCATAAGATGAATCTCAGGATGCTGTGATTACCCTGAGTAGTAACATCTCCATGATGGTGCTAGTAGCCTCCACTACCAAGTGTGACCACATGATCACACTAAACTATTGCAACAAGTATTCCAGAAACTTAGGAGCCCCTAATTAGAACCACATCACTTGATGACCCACCTGTATATCTGGCGTAGGCATGTTGGGGATGGGTTTGCTCATGCAGCATAGGATGCCCACAAGCTCCGCTACGATCAAAATAGACTTTAGAAGCATCCTACAATCATCAAGCAATAAGCAAAGTGTTAGTATATATACATAGATACAAATTTGGGCATTAAATTATTGAAGTAAGTTAGCAAATTAACACTATATAACACACATTAACAAAAAATTCTTAATTTTGGCAATACACTTTGGGCCCCATGGATATAGGACATCAACCAACTCATTTGATGCACCTAGTACTCACTAGGGTACAACACATTTTCATAGGCTTAGCATTACTTATAGGTTTAGCATCATGCATAGTTTATAAAATTTTGGCAATTTTTTTCCAACTCTGGACTGCCTTAATGGAGAGTGTAGTCTGAAAGATTGTAAACATTTTCTAACTCTAGGCTACCTCAGTAGAGAGTGTAGTCCAAAAAGAGAGAAATTTTTTCTAACTTTGGGGCCATCCCGTCTATGCTCCCAATGCGTGGAGAGCGTAGTTCCCAAAAACTGACATTTTGCCAAACACTTACAACGTAGACATTTTCACAAACACTTGTTGGAGTATGCTCTTAACTTGTGGAGAGTGTAGTCTCCCACTGCGTTGTGCCTAGTAACCCCCTCTACTTGTCACCATAGTTGGTCGCATCCCTGTGCCCTCATAAAAAAATTAAAAAAAAATAAAAGAGAAGAAACATGCCCTAGCATTGATCATCCTTATGATCCTTGTAGCCACATTGTGGGGCGCAATCACCCCTGCGACTATTGCAGCACACCATGGAACACAATAATTCGACAACCCTGATAGTGCGCTGTGTGCCGTGAAACATAATAATTTCATGGCCCTCACAGTGTGCAATGCATAGAGCTGTTACCCACATCAGAAATAGGAAAAATTTTTAACCAAAAAAATTTCGAAGAAAAATACAAAGGAAACCCCTGTTGTGTCCCTTGCCTCATGGTAGTTCATCCTTAGCCACTGCTAGAACCCTGATGCCCAACCCATGGTGCCTACCCTACACCTCAAGCCCCTATCTACCAAACCTTGCACACATGTTCTTTGAAACATCCATAATGAAATTCTCCCCTACATTTGCATTGAAAAAGAAGAGAGAGAAAAAATAAAATGCGATGATAGCCATAGCAACGCATATCCCCCAAAAAATCCCTACACCCAAAATCCTTATGTGGCCTTAGTGGCTGCCTTGCACCACTCAATAGTGGTTATTTGTCCCATGGCTGCATCACATGTAATAAAAACCTTTCACACTGTAGAAAAAACCAATACCCAAAAATCCCACCACCATCAAAACCATTCTCAACTACCCTATGCCAAAATGATGCATGGCGATGGTGATCGCTACCTTGGTAGGGTGCACCAAAAGCCTACGAAGCCAAACCCTTATCCTTAAAAAAAATGGTGAAAAAATGAAATAAATAATGAACAAAGGGGAGAGCGTAGTCGGGGTACTTGGCTGATGCCAATAGCATCCTCTCCTCCATGTGCCCCTATGCTAGGTGGTCTAGTGCTCCCTCTCCCTCGATGAATTTTACCAGTCCTGGGTGTAGGTGTCCACTTTGGCACATCATTATTTCAACTACGCTCTCCACTAGCAATGTGCAATAAGCAATGGCAAGACTATGCTTTAGACTTCATGGTTGAAAGCAAGAAAATGACAACTTACCCATGGTAAACCACATCTATATACCCTCCTAGTATTATTTAATGATTCACCAACTTGGGACTACACTTCACATCGAATGCTTAGTGGGGAGCGTAGTTGGGTGAGAGCATAGTCATCCATACTTAGCCAAAATTTCAATTTTTCACTGCCCTATGAATGTCCAAGCCAATTCCACTTTCCAAGCATAGCCAACCTTCCCCAGAATGACATGATTGATACGCATACGATCTGCTAAGATCTAAAACTAGCATGCACATGACCTGCTAAGGCCTAAAACTGGCACCAACATGCTTACCTTCCTTAATAATTTGCATGCATACTTAGGAAAATTTCACTACATTGTTTTTTCTACTTGTGTGCATTACCTTTGTGAAATAGATGTTGCTTGATATTTTTTTGGTTCACTTTGTAGGAACAAGACATGGCTATGCAAGAGTAGATCTTCTCACCTTTGGTCCTCACGAGACCTCATGGCAACACCAAGTGATGTATTGACCCTCATTGCCCAGACCTTGAGCCTATAACCTAAAATGAATACATAGCATCAGTAGAGGCACCACTAGATTGGCCTAACCATCTAGTTAAGGCTCTTAATCTAGAGGCAAGGGGCATGATAGAGGATCAACTTGTTGAGATCCATGTGAGAACACCTAATGGTGAGGCAAAAACACTAAAATTAAGCTCCTCGCTAGGGCCCCAACATGTCCAAGACATTGCTAAGATGCTTAATGATAACATCAAAGCCTTCACATGATCATATGAGGACATGCTAGGCCTATATCCTCAGTTAGTACAGCACAATATCATTCTTGATCCCTGTATTAAACTAGTTAAACAAAAGGCACACAAGGTTAGACCTGAGGTGGCATTGGCTGTCCATGATGAGATCATCAAGCTTTATAGAGCTAGTTTCATCTAGGCTATTGACTATGTAAATTGGATCTCCAACATCATAGTTGTACCTAAGAAAAATGGAATTATATGAATTTGCATAGACTTCTGGGACCTAAACAAGGTGATCATTAAAGATGACTTCCCACTACCTAGTATTGATCAGTTAATTGATACCATGGTTGGGCATGCCTTGTTGTTCTTTATGGATAGGTTCTCAGGCTACAACCAGATTAGGATCAAGCTTAAGCACCAACTTAGCATAACCTTCGTGACCCCATAGGGTACATTTTGCTATATGATGATGCCTTTTGGACTCAAGAATGTAGGAGCAACATATCAATGTGCAATGACATATATCTTTAGTGATTACATGCTAAGATTGCTTAATGACTATGTTGATGACATCACAGTTAAGTCCAAAATGGCCCACAACCATGCAAGTGATCTAGACTTAGTGCTTAAATGTTGCCTAAAACAAAAACTTAGGTTAAACCCCAAGAAGTATGTTTTTGGCATTAGGATGAATCAGATACTTGGTTTTGTAGTATTCAAAGTAGGAATATGCATAGACACTGACATGGTTATGGCCATAATCAACTTAACACCCCTAGCCAACCTTAAGGAGCTACAAGGGTTGTAAGATAGGTTGTAATTTATATGAAGGTTTATCGTCTAGTTAATTGATAAGTTACAATTAATGTAGCATCTACTCAAGAAAGGAGCCTACTTCGAGTTTGATAACCTTAAGCAAGAGTTAGCATAACTACCTATGGTTTACCCACCACAAGGAGATAAACCTTTTTACATCTACCTTACCACTTTTGACACATCATTCACCTCTCTGCTTTGCCAAATGTGAGATAATGGCGTAAAGGTCCCAGTTTACTACCTAAGCCATGCATTAGTAGCCCATGAAGCAAAATACAATGATGTGGAAAAGCATTGCCTTGCCTTGGTCTTCTCACTAAAGTAGCGGAGGCATTACCTCTTCCATAATCAAGTTAATATCACTTGCAAAAATAACATACTCTGAGCAATCACAATGAACATCTACGAAAGTAGTTGCATTGCACGCTGGAAAGAAATAACAACAAAGTTTGACCTACACTATGTTGCACAAGCCTCAACAAAAGGTTAAGCTATAACCACACAACTTACGATTTTTCTAGTTAATGATCAAGCCACAATAGACCCTGAATTCCTAGACAAACACGTTAACAATGTTAGCCAAGTGCTTGACAACTATAAGGCACTCCTACATCTCGACAGAGCTTCAACCTCTCAAGAGGGTAGCGTCGTTGTTGTCATCATATTTTCCTTCAGGGAGATCTAACCCTTCGCATATTGTTTTTCATTTTCTTCCATTAACAACATGGTGGAGTATGAAGGTCTCCTTCGAGGTATCCTTGTAGCATGTGACCTAGGGACCCAACACATAGCGATTCGAGGTGACTCATAATTAGTGGTCAACCAAGTGATAAAGGTTTACACTTGTAAGGCCCAACACTTATAGCCTTACTATGACTTGGCAAAGCACTTGCTTCAACACTTTGTAACTATCGATGTCCAATATATTCCTTAGAATGAAAATGTCATAGCTAACACATTAGCAACATTACCCTTAAGCATCGTACCTGACATGTTCCATGCATTGCCCACCTCAATGGTAGATTGCATTGTTCCTATCATGTAAATCATCGACGTTGCATCCATAGCCATAGTAAGCACAACCCATGCAGGAGAGTGGTATGAAAACATCAAGGCATAGGATGAGCCTCTAAAACATTTAACTATCATCCAAAAAGATGTAGTATGCAAATGTTCATGGTAATACATCATCATGAGTGATAATACATTATGTTGCAAATTCTACAATGGAATATTGCTAACCTATGTGAGTAATAGCAAAGCACAAATGATCGTTGAACAAGTCCATAAGGCATTTTGTAAAGGTCACATAGTTCCTAGGGCAATGGCAACAAAAATAAGATGACTAAGCTATTATTGGCCTTACATGAAGCACGATTGTGTCTTGAAGGTCAACACGTGCAACATTTGTCAATGACATGGTAACTTAATGCATGTGCCACCAATTGAATTGAACACACTACAGATCACATGGCTATTCCAACATAGTGACCTGTTTTGGCTTACTCATGACCATAGTAACAAATAATGGGCCACAATTTAGCAGTGCCAAAACTAGAGCCTTTTGTGAGTGCTTTGGCATCAAGTATTCCTTCTTGTCACCATACTATCCTTAGGAAAATGGCCAAGTGGAGGCCGCTAACAAAGTCATCATTAACCTTTTGAAGAAGATGCTAAGAAATAGTAAACAACGATGACATGAGAAACTAGTCTAGGCACACTGGGCCTACTGCACCGCACACTGAATAGTGACAAGTATGATGTCTTACAGCCTTAATGCTCTAGGTGATCCTCTCAAACTTCACTACATTGTATGATCACTCCAAGTGACCCTCTCAAACTTCATTGATGAAGCTTAGAGTAACAAGTTGAGAATTGTAGACCTCGACTCAATAGAGAAGGAGCGCATGAAGATGCTTGATCACATTGAATGGTATCAAGAAAAGAAATGGCAAAAGCACCATCACAACCAACATTAGTGCCTGATCAGGAAAGGGGACCTAGTCCTAAAGGTCATTCATGAACCCATGGATAAATTCTCAGGTAACTGGCAAGGGCCATTTTTAGTCACTAAGGTCTATGACAACGGAGCATTCAAGTGAAACACTGTGAAAATTTCGAGGCCTCAACGGTTCAGCGAAATTTGGCGATTTAGGCAAGGAGCAACAACAAGGCGTAGCACAGCAAGTTCCCTTTTCGGTTAAAGGTTTGTCCTGCCAAGTTGCACAGCACAGTACAAATAAATTTCAGAAGACAGAACAAGGCGATAGATGCATGGCAGCAAGCCTTCAACTTTTCAAGTTTTCTATGTTTCAAAAATCTTAACTTTTAGCATACTATGCTGCATTACGCAACATAGCGTAAGGTCACATTATGCAGCGTAATGTCTAAAGGCAATCCACCGCAACATCAAAGATGGCAAACATTCAAGACTTCGACGACCTAGCAAAAATCTTAAGGTTTAGGCAATGATCTGCAGCATGCCGTGCATTTTAGTAGGTTTTCTTTCTTGGTTAAGGGGCCTATTACACTACGTTACGCAGTGCGGCATAATAAACCCTAGAATGATTGATCAGAAATAGAGGAAGCGCGGCGACAACACTTCCATTTTTTGCAGGTTCACTATTTTAAGCTGAGTTACTTTATGAAGCGTAATCTAGCATGATGCAGTGTAATCTAGCATGGTGCAGCATAATACAAGCAAAGACAAAAATAGTATAATACAAGCATCAGTAGTTCATACGTCACGATACGCTCTCTAGCATATCATAGCATGATCAAAGAATAGCCTATCACCAAAGCCTAAACAAGAGTGGTTTACGACGTGCTACGTAGTGTGGTGCCTCAAGCTTCAACAACAAACATATCAAGTGAACGGCATTTTGTAGGTTCAGGACACGCGTCATTTAAATCACATTTTTCTCTTGACCCTAATCTTATAAATATTCCAGTTGACAAAGATAAAGAGGGGAAGGAAAAAGAAAAGATGAAAAAGAAGGGTGGTGGATAAAATTTCTGAAAAAAGAATTGATAGATTTTCTCTGTGAGCGATTTTTTCTTCCATTGGCAATTGTTGATAACTTTTAGCGAGTAACAAGAAAACAAAGAGGATCAGTAATCGTAAGAATATCGATGACAATTGGCAAGAACCTTTGGTCAGAATTAGCCAGTTGATAGACATTCTACTTCAGGTCCGACCTCCTTGTACTCGGATCCACTAGAACAAGGTAGATCGACCTTTGCTTGCTTTATCTTTGAATAGCTTTCCTATTGTTGGCATGTACTTTGCTTAAATCGAAGTCTGCTTGTAATCATTATATCTAATATATTTGGTTCATGAGTTGAATCCTAGATCTTGGGATTGCCTGCATTCTAAATCTGATCTCTTGTTCCCTATTTACACGAATCTTGCAAATCGCTTTAAATCGATTACATCGTTTTAAATTATCTTCGAAGTTAACAATATTATATCTTCTCATAAATAACCATCAGTTTGTCATCTAAATATCACAAAATTTTTACTGATCAAGTAAGTCCCTGTCTAATCAACAAGACCATTCAGGGCACCTCGGATTCGTTTTCTCTCTAGCACGGTCCTCACACGGATCTGGGGTTAGAACTGTATACACGGACTTTCGTTCGGTATTTCTAGCGACCGACGTTTACTGTCGTTACAGTTTTGTGGTGCTAGAAGGAGGGCCAAATATCCGATTCACATTTTACAGGTAGTCTTGTAAGCTTTCTGTACCCATTGTCAATCAACATAAACGTAATACCTCTGAGGCTATTTACAGGATTGCGTGGTGCAGATCGGTCACTCTGACGATTCCCTTGGAATCCTACAAGATAGAAAGCCCCGATTATTACATTAATTTGCCTATGCCCTTGTGATCTTTATCCTTATTGTCATTATTTACCAACCGTGTAGAGAATGACTACAGCAACTACCGCTGTTGACAAAGCCAACCTTGAGAACCCTTGGACCATGCAAGTTACGCCTCCTGTGCTTGAGCAGCCAATTAGCCCGGTGCGACCACGCTGCTCCCTCAGGCTGTAAAACAAGAAGCCTGAGGGACATGCTCAGCGCAGGGAACACTGCAATTTCCTCTGTGCTAAGCTAGCGGCAAACCTACCCATGTATCCACAAGAATTCGAGGAAAAATGAGAGTATGAGTTCATGTACTGCAACGGGAAGGAATTTATTCCTTCACCTAACACCGCTATACCCCTGATAGATCAACAAAAGTGGATCCTAGATCAAATGCTGATGGAAAAGACATCGCCAAAAAAACTAGAGGTGTTGTTCCGTGATGAAACACTTCATGATGGGCAAGAAGATCTAGACTCTCACTCTAAAGGAGGCAGTCATGCTGATTTCACCATGGCCCCTCCCTCCACGACGTCCCACGTAAATCCATTGTTCATGGTCACTATGCCTTTGACATTATCTAATACTAATAGAGTCCCACACTCGTCACGCTTACATTTTCTCTCTCCAACTATACTTTCGGGTTAAGGTCCATCGCAAATCATTCCTCAGCAGGTGCAATTACCTAACCTATCTCATCGTGCACCTACGCCTATGTCATCGCATGTGCATACGATACCTACGTCGCAATTACCTACAACACCAACCTTCATCCCAACTCACACGACAGGGACTGCCACCACAACATGGTGGGCTCCCAACATGTCTCTCGTTGTGCATCCTGCGTAAATGCCACATCATCCCCATCATCAAAGCCAGGTCCCGAAGGCGCTAAACTCTATTGTGGGATCACTGTTGGTGCCCCCAGCTACACAAACAGCATATCCAATGGTGCAGCTGACGGTGGTTGCCCCATCCGCACTAGCTACCGGATGGTCGATGCCACAAGTGACACTGCTTGCAGGGACCATCTCGGTAGCATCGACTATCGATCAAACTACTGCCTCCGTCCTGCCACCTAGTGTAGCTCCTCCTGCTATTCCGAAAACGACTTCATCATCGGGTCTAGACCAAGCCTTCCAGTTTATTCAAACCCTTACAAAGGAGGTCAAGCATCTCAAGGCTGCTGGTTCTGACACGATACAAGTCATCGATTTCTACCATGATGATCCTATTAGTCCAGCAGTCCCTATCCTATTGTTGCCACCTGGGATGCCCCTCCCCCATTTTACAAAATACAACGGGGAAGATGATCCCAATGCCCACCTGGTCACTTTCAGGTTAGATTTCTTATTACTACAACAATGGCCACATACTATAATCCATGTCTTTACTATGTCCTTAATGGGTAAAGCTCTGGACTGGTATCGAGCACTTCCACGTGCTTCCATTTTAACTTTGGAAGAATTGTTAACTTAGTTTGTGACTTGTTTCAAATACAACCTGAAGTCGGAGGTCACGCTCAACCAGCTCATGGGAGTTAAACAAGACTCACTTGAGTCGATTCAAAAGTTTGTACAGCGGTGGAGCTCTACTTTGAATGAAATTTGCAAACCCATCGCGGAAGCCCATTTACTGGCAATCTTCAAGGGTGCAGTTAGCGACTTTATCAAGTCTAAGCTATATTACCTCGTTCCCTGTTCCCTCAGCCAAGCCTTTGCTTAGACTAAGAGCATCCAAGACACGATGGAGGCTAGTAAAGATCTAGCATATGTGGTCTACAAGAATGCCCACAACAAGGGTAAGGACAAAGGCAAAGCCACGACAACGACAGTAGCGACGGTCGCCGAAGGGGCCAAGAAGAAGAAGAACAACAAGAAAATACCTACAGAGCCTGCTGAGCCGACAACTAGCTTAAACGACGCTAATCAAGAAACTCCTTCTACCCTTGAAACACCTACCTATAAGTCCTTCTGAAATCCTGAAGCAATTACTGGGAACTAACCATATTCGACACAAGACGGTGTCCAAGGAAGCTTTGAAATGCCACAAGCACCATTGTGAGCTACTTAAGAACCCTTCCTTGGCCCAACCTAATGAACCACCAATTCCCAAGAACGTTAGGTTGGACCAATTTTGTGACTACCATCAATTGTGTGGTCATGACATGGATTATTGCTAGGTGTTGAAAGATGAAATTCAACGTCTGATCGATCAAGGTGACCTGATCTTAGACAGCAGTAGTCTAGCTCACCCAGAAAACCAAGCCATGCATGTGTACCAAGACTTGTTAAATGCAAATAACGCAGGGTACACAATCAATGTGGTAGGAGCAGAGGACGATATCAGGCATAGCCGAAGTAGCCTTTCGTGTTGCGAACACATCCTCACTCACCCTAAATAGCAGGTCTATCAGCATCGACAAGTGGTGTTCCAAAGCAACCTTTTATCCTCCAAGCCCTATCTCAGACCACTCCTCGACACCCCATTGTCAGCAAAGCCGCGTCCCAGTTCGTGCCTACACCTAAGGCACCCTTTGTCATTAGGGTGCCAAAACCATCAATCGCCCCTTCTGTGCAGGGGAAAATTTCCAAGTCAATCCCTCAATTCCAACTTAATAGAAAAGGAGGAAGGGGTATGACGACTGATACGGCCAAGGACCATCTTACGCTAGGGTTTCCCAAGCCTAAACCCCTTGCTTCTGTACCCTTGGCCCTACTTGCTAAAAACGACAAAGTCACACGAACACAACCATCCCCTCCTAGCCAAAAGAAACACAACCCTTGACCAAATGCCACTCCTCCCTAAGAAATTTGTTTCTTAGGGCGAATGGAAGAGGAAAAGGGTGACAAGCAGCCAGATCGTGGGTGGGATCTCTTCGATGCCTTTACGCAAGTCAAATAGGCTCTAAAACAAAAAAATACAACATTGAGCCTTTATGACTTACTCATGACATCATAGAAACATCGTGAGGCTATGGTTCGTATGCTAATGTCCATACCCATGGACGAGAGCCTACCAGCGGATGAAGAAGCGATTCATTCCATTATGCTTCCTCTCGTCGCTGAGAAGCCTAGGCCTTCCCTGTTAACCTTTCGCAACGAATCCATTAAGGATGACCCAGAAAAAGGTCAGGTGACATTGGTGCCCATGTTCATCACCATCCGGGTTGGCCAACACCGAATTCGGAGAGTGCGCATGTAGATGATGGGGCAGCCGCTAATGTATCCCATATCCCATAGTGGATAAGCTAGGCCTGATTGATTAGATCAGTCTCGCAATGTCATGTCTAAAGTCATTCAACGGGTAATGAGTGCAAGTCAAAAGGATGGTTCACATCAACTTTGTGGTAGGGGAGCAGTTCCCCACAGATGCAACATTTATTATCGTCGAAGAGATGCTTGGCTTCAACTTGATCCTGGGGAGGTCTTGGCTGGCTCAATTGAGGGTAGTTTCATCACCTATTCATTAGGAGATCCATCTGCCCTACGTAGGAGGAGAAGTGGTCATCCATGGTGATGAAATAACCCCTCAGGTTGTTAATAACATAGAAACAGAACAAGGGTCAGAAATCGAAATGCCTGAAGACCAATCCCCTATCCAAATACTCGAACAAGCCAAAAAAGTGGTCGATGACAGCCTAACTTGGGCCTAAGTACCATTCCAAGAGGAAGATTATGGCCTGAAGGAAAAGGGTCATAAATCCCCTCGTCTTTATGCGTCACCAAAAATAAAAGCAATCAGGAAACAATTACAGAGTTAGCAAGTAAACCTTGTTATCTAACTGCCATGCAGTTTACGCGTATTTTTCCATCAGCTATCCTATTTTTGCTTTACAAACACTCATCACATTTACGCACATATCTTTATGCTTCCACCAGCTATTCTCATTTACGCTTATGCTTATTTTTTATGCTTCCACTAGCTGTCTTTGTTACTCTTAAGTTTATCTAAAACTAATCATGTATGCTTTACACCTGAATTATCCATGGCCCGAAATGGCCTAAAACTAATCGTAGCTTGCCATGGCTTAAAACTAGTGACTTAATGTTATTTATTTTATTCTTTCACACATATAGCAAGGGCCCGAAATGGCCTTAAACTATCCATGGTCCAAAATGGCCTTAAACTATCCATGGCTCGCAATGGCCTTAAACTACCTATTTAAATCACAGTTTACACTTGAATTACTTAAAGGCCTGAAATGGCCTAAAACTAGCGATCTCATTTACGCTTTGCACTTGAATTATCTAGTGGCCTATAATGGCTTTAAACTAGTAACTTCATTTATGCTACACGCTTAAAATTATCTGCGATTTGTCATAGCATCAAAACCTATTTATTTACGCTTTGCATGAAAGGAAAACAACAAAAGAACATCAAACTCAGACCAAATTCACATTAAAATGTTAAAGAAAAATATTGTCTTTCGTTTTGTCCCATCACAAAAAAAAAACAAACTGTGGCTCATATAGCCACACTGTGCATCTCCTTTGTCCCCACTGTCGCCCGTATCCCTCAGGTCCATCTCTACTTCGAGCAAATCGTCCTCATAGGGGCCACCTTTTTCAGGTGGCATCTCTTCGTGAAAGAGGCCCTCCCTGCTAGGCTCTTCTATATGAGGTTGTTCGCCATGGCATTGATCATCACCATTATGCTCTGTCCCCTGCAAACCCTCTTCGTGAGGATCATCATCCACGTTATGTTCATCCTGCAGAGGAACCTCCTCGGGTCATTCTTGCAATTAGACATAACACACACATTGACATCGCCATCAAAATTAGGTATGACGAAAAGCATAATAAAACAACAACTCACCTGTGATGGTCCTACATCAGTAGCAAATAGGATTTGTTCTAAGCCAACCCACAGATGTTGCATAATTTCATCCTCGGTAAGCTCAGACCAAACCCCATCTCCTAGATTAGCACTAGCCTTGACCTTCCCCTTCTCCACAGGAGTCCATCAGGGTAGTTCAGGGAAGAAGGAAGGGACGGTTGTCTCCCCCCAGGAAGAGTCATTTTCCTTTCTAGGGAGGCACTTACCGTCACTTGCTCTTGAAACTTTTCAAATGCACTGGAAGCACCAATAACATCGAGGAATAATCGAAGGGACTATGCCTCGATGGTAGAGTCCCTATAATGTTGACGATAGGCAGTGCATTCCCACTTATAGACATGTTTATGATCTTTCTGCGTTTGCCTCCATTCTTGCACGCTCGCGCTAAAGTCCTTCCAGTCTTGATTTTTCTAAGCTAGGAGATCCATTTACATCCGCTGCTCGACCAGTTCACAACTAGTCTGGACACTGTTCCTAACGACCATCCAGTAACAGGCATAGTCGACAACAGTAGTCCGCTAGTCCTCGTTACCCGTTCCTTGGGCCTGCAGGAATTCGCTCCGTGACCTTAAATCCCCAACCTCATCACTTAGAGCCACCCTCTCCTTCTTTGACCTTTGCAGTCTCTTCCAAAGGTCTTCGTTCATGCTTTGACATTCCCATAAGGAGCGAGTCGAGCATACGGCACATTTACGCATCTCGTCGTAAATGTTGTGTGGCACGACGGTCGCTTCCGATGGAGGTTCGGTGGTGTCTAGATCAATAGGCTTCGACGGATCCCATCTGAGTCAAGCTCTTAATAATATAAAATGGTGGTTAGGCATAATTAGCTAACATAATACCACAATGGAACAACTTTTATGTAATGATCATAGTGTACCTACTTCAGGATCGATTTGCTCCAAGCGACTGATCATATCTTGGACGAAGCCTTCCATAAAGGAAAATTTATCAGGAAATTCACCCCAAGACCAAGTCACCACCATTGACAAGTGTACATCCTGCTCACCTATTACGCAGAACAAGTTCCATATAAGGACATAATTGAGACATTACGATGACCAATATAACCGTTAGAAGCAATTTCCTAGAGTCTAGTACGTTATAAAAGTTAACCTCATTGAGTCACAAGTCATTTACCTCTTCCTGTCTTGGCCGAAAGGACTTCGACATCTTCCACTACTGCTCCCTTCTCATGCGCAGGAACCTACGCTCTGCTCTCCTTGTTGATTGGAGCCTCTTCTTCCAAGGTCGAGGCCCCTTCCTCGCACCGCAAAACTATAGCCCTTGTTTCAGGGGTTAACTGTTCCACAGCCTTCTCCTTCGCTATCACACAACGTCCTTAGTTAACACAAGATTTCGCTCTAGTTCAATAAATATTACATGACACAAAGTATCTATATGCAGCATAACTGTAATTATTAGCAAATTTCTTTGCTTACATGTTGGAGGATTACTCCTTCGAAACCTAACCTACATCTTCTGCCTCACACCACTTGCTGGCTTGACAGGCTCCTCGGTCAAATGAGGTTTCTTCCATGGCATCGACGAGTCCACTATTTTAGTTGCCAGGCGCTTCCCCCTTGACGCATCGCCAGTGTAAGAGGGGAGCATCCCACCCATGCTGTCTTGACCCTGCGTTGAAGGCACCACCATATTTTTAGTCGTTACAGACAACGACTCCCCGATTCCTTCAAGAGGGTCTTGCGATCGGATGGTGCAGAAAACGTGGAAAATCCATGGTTTGGAAATCTGATTACAGTCTTGTTGTAGCCAGACCCCATTCCTTTAGACTACCAAAAATTCGGTAAAATGCAAGAAGTAAGCTATGAAGAAGGCAAAGTGCACATTGAAACAAGACTCGAGCTTCTTGCGAAGCCTGACCATTTCAACGTGCAGGCCTTCAGCAAAATAGCTAGCCTAATTGAATCGCGTCCCCTCCTCCATGACCTCTCACATAATTTGGGCTTGCTCTATAGTGAGGAATCTCCCTTGGGAGAGTGTCTTGGGGAAGGCCCGGGCTCGAATAAGAGGGTAAATAGTGTTAGCCACTCCCAACTCAACCTTATCGGCAGGAATTCCCTTAACCTCCTTCTTAACCCCTAGCCACTCCTCTATCTCTTCTTGGTACTTGGCACTCCTCTTCAACTTTTCCTCTATAGGAAAGCCATCGGAGGGGACCCCAAAGAGATCGGCGAATAACAGAGCGTCGATGTCAAAATTTACGTGCACGTTACGCACGTGTATGCAGAGACGTTCAGCTTCTTCGCTGAAGGAGTTAACTAAGGTCAACATTTCACTCGCAGTAACATCAGGGGTTATAGCCAAGAATAGGTCCATCAATCTAGCCTCCTGAAGGTTATTGGTTAACACAAATGGGGCTGCTCTTTTGCCAAGCCAACGTTGTGCCTCCTTTATATCACCATAACAGAAGAGAAGACTGTTCGCCTCGCGACCGAAGGCCATGATTGTAATTTCTTGTGATTCCCTGACTGCTCACATAAAATAATAGTTAAGTCAAGGTAACAAAAATGAGACAACTTCATACATCATCACTAGCTGACAACATTGATATAATTCATCATCATAATGAAGTTTACTAGGTCCGAATGGCAAAAGAAACGAAGGGATTTTCCTTTGGACATTTGCGACAGTGAGGGGAGAATCCAGAGTCCATTCTCTATCCAGCCATCCGAGATTTCTACATCTAGAAAAGAAGTCGACATAGCGGGTCGGGTATTTTGGGATTTCAAACGCTAGTTGTCCCATGACAGTGGCCCGTACGTTGCTGATAGAAGTGAATTCACTTATAGCCCTTTCGGTCAATGATAATGTATCATTATCACCTAGGAGACCACTGTCATTGATGAAGAATCTACATCATAGAAGATAGGTGAATTCTTTACGCTCAACATAAATTTAAATAGTAGTTAGCATATTGCCACACATCGAAACAACATAAAAGAAAAAACTTACCCGCTTGCATAATGCACGGTACTAGGTGGGTTCTGGAAGTAGGTTGTGAGGTGACGGGCCATGAACAGAGTATTGTAGGCGTGATAAGAGTTGAATTTGGGCATCTCCCAGATCCAGCTTAAACACCTCAAACCTTTGGTGCTCTGTTCACAGTCTTGCACTTGCACAGTTTCAATCGTGTCATCTGTCAAGAACGCCAAGACGCTCTATGTTGAACCAACTAGTAGTGTCTCCAAAATAGCAACAGCTACATTGCCTGGTAGATGCGACCAGATGATTACACTGTAATTACAAAGCAAAAACTACAAGAACCCCCATGCACCCCTTCGGAACCACATCGCCTCCTCCTTTATACGAGCATGAGGAGGAGGAACATTGGCTGCGGGAACATGCATGCAGCATAGAACGCCCACGATGTCCAAAACGATCAGGATGGGCTTTAGCATAATACTATACAATAAAAACATATTACTATTAGAAAAACCACTTAGACATGAACATTCATCACGCTACATTAGGGTTTTCACAATCCCCAGAAAATTACAGAGTATACTGGAGACGCACGACCAAAATCGCCCAAACCCTTGCAACAACTCAAGGTCTGTCCCTGATAACAGCAATGAAAGCAATATTGCATACTACCCCAACGTAACACGTAACTATTACAGATAAGAAAAAGAAAAGAAAACAGAACCCTAATTACGCCACGCATAGATACAATACTTAGATTTTTTCTAGCTACACATTACATTTGCACAGTATTACTCAACACTATCCAAGCCTTCGTGATGATACAATGTCCATCTTTAAGGGTAATATAACAAATCATAATAGCTCAGTCCGCGTGAATAGATATTAATGCCTGACGCAACATGCACATTTAAAATAAATACAACTACGACGCTGCAACAAACATAACAATAGTGCAAAAGGATGGACGACTTACCGGTTAAGCGGAGTAACTTCCCGAGCCTCGACACTAGCCTACGAAGCTCGCTGCAAACTTTCCTGCACTTTGTCAATCTTAGCTAGTTTGGCATTCTTTCCTTTGACCTTTGGTGCCATAGTTGCAATTGAACAGAATCTTCGCAAAATCGTTTTTTCACGCCTTACTCACGCTCCCTTTCTGCTATAACTAGATCCAAATTTGCGATATCTGTAACCTGTTTTGAGTATGAACCACTAGTTTATAAACAAAATGCTTGAAACTAACTTTTCTTTCTGCTCGATCGATGCGGAACTTTCCTGAAACGCCGGTGTCAGTATGACATGAAACACGAAGATCAGGGCATTAATTTCGTAGATATCGTGTGGATCACGCTCCGAAATGACCCTAAACCAATACATAATTTATCATCTCGTAATCCGGTTGCATTAACTATGGTCGGTATAAAAATTTAAATTTCACGACACGCTAAACACACCATGTTACATCTTTCATCTTATTTCATACGCTAGCATCTAGGAAGCCTAGCTCGTCATTTTTTTACAAACTGTGCATATTTGTAATGGTCCACTAAGACCTTAAACTGGAAGCTTCTTTAATACACAACCTTGACGCAAAGAAAAAACAAACTCTTATTGTTCAACAGATTGGCAGAAAAACAATGTAACAACTTCCATTTTTGGCATTTTTGTAGGGCAATTTGCAAATGGACGCAGCTTTATCCACACCCTTAACCTTAACGGGCCCATATGGGGAGACCATTAGACAGCTTAATTACACGCTGATAGAAACAGACCCTTCCCTTTGTGACGCAACCATAGCAACATCAAAAATATCCCCAGATTGGCCAGAACATCTGGCCCGAACTCTAGACCTGGAGGTTGGTGATGTGATTGAGGAACCTCTCAACGAGGTCCCTGTGGTTATGCACAAAGGCGAAAATAAAACTCTCAGGGTTAGTTCCCTCTTAGACCAACAGACACAGAGTGGCATAATGCAAGTGCTCCAAGGTAATGCTACTGTATTTTCGTGGTCGTAAGAAGACATGCCAGGATTAGACCCGAGATTAATACAGCATAACATAATCTTAGACCCACAGATCAAAGCAATTAGATAGAAAGCATGAAAGATTAAGCCAGAAATTGCGTTAGCAATGCATAATAAAATCACCAAGCTATATCAGGCTAGTTTCATTCACGCAGATCGTAGTTGTTTCTAAGAAAACTGGAGGCATACTCATTTGCATAGACTTCCAGGATCTGAATAAAGCTATGATTAAAGATAATTTCCCGCTACCGAGTATCGACCAACTGATCAATACAATAGCTGGTCACACGCTTCTATCGTTTATGGATGGCTTCTCAGGTTATAATCAAATTCGTATTAATCCGGAGCACCAATTAACCACAACATTCATGATGCCTTGGGGGACCTTCTGTTACACTATGATGTCTTTCAGGCTAAAAAACGCTGAGGCAACGTATCAATGAGCCATGACATACATCTTTAGCAATTACCTTTTAGGGAGATTGAATGACTATGTAGATGACATAGCTGTCAAGTCTATAAAGTCAGAAGATCATTCAGAAGACTTGGAGTTAGTCCTTAAACGATGCCTCAAGCATGACTTACGACTCAACCCAAAGAAATGTGTATTTGGAGTCAAAATCAGATGCATGTTGGGGTTTGTAGTATCAGAGACTAGCATCCAAGTCGACCTCGACAAGGTGAAAGCCATCGTTGAATTAACTCCACCTACAAACCTTAAGGAATTACGTGGGTTGCAGGGCAGACTATAATTTATCAGGCAGTTCATTTCGAAGTTAACCGATAAATTACATCCCATGCAACATCTCCTTAAGAAGGGTGTTAATATTGAATGGACCAATGACTACTAGCATGCATTTGACAACTTGAAAAAGGAGCTGCAACACTTACCAATGATTTTCTCACCACAAAGGGATCAGCCTTTTTACATTTATCTAGCAAACTCAGATGTGTCTATAGTTGCGTTACTTTGCCAAAAAAGGAACGACAGGTCAGAAGCCCCTATCTATTATCTTAGTCATGCTCTATTTGCGTACGAAGCAAGGTACAATGAAGTGGAGCATAGTTTTTTCGCATTGGTTTTCACACTTAAAAAATGTAAGCATTATCTTTTCCGTAGTCAGGTCAACATAATTTGCAAAAACAACGTTCTACGGGCTATCTCAAACAACTTGTATGAGAGTAGTAGGATAGCTCGCTGGAAAGCTATCACAGCTGAATTCGATTTACATTATGTTGGCCAATCGTCCACTAAAGGTCAGGTTATAGCTGACCAACTAGCAACATTGCCTATTAATGATCAAGCTACGATAGAGCTAGAATTTCCGGATGAGCATGTACATAGTTTAAGCCCTGTATCAACAGGCCTCGAAGCAATGTTATACTTCGACGGAGCTTCAACTACTAGAGGCGATAGTGCTGCCGCTATTATTACACTTGCCCCTGAGGATGTACGTCCATTGGCTTACCACCTAGCCTTCCCTTTTACGAACAACATGGAAGAGTATGAGGGGCTCCTTAGAGGATTTTTCACAGCCAGAGAACTCAACGTTCAACACCTGGCAATCCAAGGCGATTCGATGCTCGTCATCAATCAAATCATAGGAGTCTACGCCTGCAAAGTTGTGCATCTACAGCCCTACTGCGATATGGCTAAGGATATCTTGAAACAATTTGTGACAATCGATGTCCAACATGTGCCGTGTAACGAAAACGTTGTGGCCGATGCACTGGCCACATTGGCACTGAACGTGCCACCACACTTGTTTGCCACTTGGCCGGCTTTGATGATGGAATGTACAGATCCTGTCATTGAAGCGGTGTAAATATCTTCATTAAATGCGGGGGGAATGCCAGAATGGTACGAAAACATTAAGACTTACCTTTTGCATGGCAAACCACCACACGAGCTAAGACATGCACAAAAAGATGCAGTGCGCAAGCGTGCTAGGCAATACGTCATCATCGGAGACAGTACTCTCTGTAGACGTTTTTTTGATGGGGTATTGCTAACCTGCGTTAATAATGACCAAGCACAATGAATAGTTAGCGAAGTCCACGAGGGGCTGTGTGGAGGACACATAGCCCCGCGAGCCATGGCCACTAAAATCTGATGCCTAGGGTACTATTGGCCGTACATGGAAAAAGACTGCCTTAGCAAAGTTAAGACGTGTGATACGTGTCAGCGTTACGCAAACCTAAGACACGTGTCACCAACCGAGTTACACACTACATAGATTACTTGGCCATTCCAATCATGGGGATTAGATATCATAGGTCCCATCGTGCCTAAGTCTTTCGTAGGACATAGCTTCATTATCACCGCCACTAGGTATTTCACAAAGTGGGTTGAGGCCATCCCCCTACGAAAGATTACATCTCAATAGGTTTGCCATTTCAATAGTCCCAGTTTAACGTCTGGGCAAACTGAAATCTGCTAGTTTTACAATTTGTACCTAAAGCCATACTACATCTAACATGCAACATTACATGTTAATGAAGCAAGGTAAAAAACATGTTTGTTATGATGTTAAATTGGAATAACATACATCCGCTATGACATTAAACTGACATAGTAGCTTGTTCGCTACAACATTAAACTAGCATAGATCATCTGCTATGATGTTAAACTGGCATAACATTTGTCTACTATGACATTAAACTAGCACACACACACAGTGCTGGTCTATCATGATGCTAAATTGGCATAGCTTGTCCTTGGGTCATGATGTTAAATTGGCATAACAACTTGTCCACTATCATGTTAAACTGACATGGCTCATCTGCTATGACGTTAAACTAGTAGAGAGACGAACTTTATCTACTATGATGTTAAATTGGCATAGCATTCATCTGCTATGATATTAATTTGGCATAGCACATCAGCTATGATGTTAAACTGGCATAACATCTATCTGCTATGATGCTAAATTGGCACTACATCTGTCTAGCACACAACAGTTCACTAGGTTTATAAACTAGCATAGCACAGTCTACCAGGACTTTAAACTAGGTCCACAGTCTATTGGGACATTAAATTAGCAAAGCCAAGGTCTACCAAGACCTTAAACTAGATTCATAGTTAGCCACACATAATTTTGCAAGCAAATGAGCAAGTACAATTGTAGCTCCTCCCCTCCCCTCCCCCCAAGTCTTTTCCACACCACGTGGATCAGGATACTGCAGTACCAAAATGGAGCACCTACAATAGATGCAACCTTTGGAGCACTTACAACATCTTCACCCCCTACATTTTACTATTTTTTTTCACTACTCACCAATGTAGCCTTGGGAGCACTTACAACATCAGGGCCATCCACCATTTTATTGCTTTTTTGAGCTTTCACCATTAGCATGGTCTTTGAAGCACTCATAGCATCATGGCCCCTTACCATTTTGCTATTCTTTTAAGCACTTGTCACGAACGCAACCTTTGAAACATTTGTAGCATCATTATCCCCTTGCAATTTATTGGCATTTCTTTTGTCTTGTATGGTTTTCTTGTCTTCTCTAAGTTGTGTTTGTAGGATGAAGCCCTGTGTCGTGATGTAGAGACACATCTCATCACATCAGCAAGTTGCCAGAGTGCTCAAATGTGCATGATTGGGCTAGCTGAGCCTCTCAAGAGTGCACATTCCCTTATGATGAGTGGCGAGGTACCCCTACACTCCACCATACGAATACGAGAGTGCACGCGCGATCCGGTCGAACTCCGTAAACAAAATGCCTTAACGCCACAAGAAACACTTGGGGTTAATCGTTCGTTGTCTTCCTAGGCTTGCTTGTAAGTGTCACGGTGTGTGGTTAAGCAAGTCTGAGGTATGTGATTTTTTGGTATTTTCGGCTTATCTTCTACGCTATCAGAGGAAAGGGTTGAGAAACTAAACTAACTCTAACTAAGATCTAAGTCTAAATTAACTAGCGTCTGCATCTGTTCCCACTTACCGGACACACCCTGAACTATGCAACTGTAGCTTACCAAACGCTAATGGTTACTGGGATCAGCACGCGTAACGCAAGTGCTCGAAGTGGTCATACTGACGCACCTATTTAGCCTATGTGTGATAAGAAGCCGATACCTTAGCCAGCCGTACACACCCATGGGTGCTCGTAACTAAGTCGTACTTATCACATGTTCTAGCCTAGCAATGAGCAGCCGATTCCTTGACTAGCCGTACACATCCGTAGACGCTCGTAATCAAGTCGTACTTGAACGCACTAGGAAAGCAGGAAGTCAAAGCAATAAATGAAACCATGTACTGCAAGGTTTATCCAATCAAGTTCTTCTTTATTGCCGTACACAACTTGGGTTCAGGTTACAAGCTGCTCGAATAAATATCCATTCACTCTAGGACTCCTACTGCGGGCACATGGGGAAAAATTCTAACTCGGGAGTGATCAATCTGCCAGAGCTTCGCTACACTAGCCAGGATTGGGAAATGAAGGGAGTGCCGCCTCTTATTTATAGATATGGCGGTGGGACGCGATATCGCGGCGGCCGCGATATCACGTACGCAATATCGCGGCACATGCAAGTCGCGTCTCATCATACCCCCATGACTGAATGAAAACTCGTCCTCGAGTTCCTTACAATGATATCAGGTAGGTATGGGATTATTAGGGGAAATGGAACTAATGGGATGACTTGTGAACGGTCTTTATTACAAGACTTGACAAAACTGGTGTTCATGACAACAAGGGTGAACACCTTATTACAATGACATCAAGCCACAGTTGGCAGCTAAGAGAAAAGAGGAGAGAGAATAGAAGAGAAGAAGAGAGAAGAGTCTTGTTGCTACCAATGCCTAGACTGCGCCTTCCGTTGTCCATCTGTAAGCGCACTATCAATTCCACTCCTTGCATGCTGCTTCAACGCTGCTCAATTCCAAGTGTTTGCTCCAGATCCATTCCGTTGTTGTATGATTGCCATCTGCACATACAACACCATCATATATTAGCAAGGGTAATTGAATAATTAAGTAAAGCATACCTTGCTTCGGTTTAGGTTCATTGGCTAAGTTGTGGTATGGCTGATATGGATCTAGGAAAATGTAGATGATGACTACTGAAGGTATAGGGGTTAGGAAGAAAAACAAAAAAATCCAGGGCTTAGGATAAAAATCGAAAAATCAGGCCCCGTACCCCCATGACTAATCGCGAACCTCCGGTAGCGGTAGAATGGAGAGAGAAAAGAAATAGGAATGATAGGTAAAAAAAAGACAACTATGGCATCGATAGAAAGGATGTCATGATGGAAATGAACAAAAATGTTAAGTAATTGCAAAACGGTAAGGAAAAGAAGTTAACGAATGTTCCAAATAGGAATGTCAGTGGGTCCTCCCCAAAGCAGGCTTATGCCCTTCATGCCCTGACAATCCCACATTCAAAGAGTCCGTGGGCTCGGGGAATGGCCTTTGGAAACAAGAGTTAAAGTCTTAACCGGAAGAATTTACCAAAAAGAAAACAAAGCATCAACCAAAATATGTATAATGATACAACCGGAAATGAGGTGAACAATGGAGAGAAGGATGGGAAGAAAGAGGAATGGAATGGAATCCCAAGAACAAGGTGGTGTACAGCCCCTTGTGTGTTGCATGATTAATGTGACTTGACGAATCTCATTCCAACTCTGGCCTCAAACCAACCACTTCCAGTGACTTCGCATCAATGCAGTTGGTTAAATCATCCACTTGGGTAACAAGGAGACAACTTCGAGAAGCCACCACCATTCCGACGAAACAACAGAGAGAATGGGAAGTGAGAAGGGCCTTAGTTAGAGGGAACACTTTGGTTCCATAACCAGTGCTTGCAGCCCAAATTTATTCCGTCTAAGGGGTGTGCTTTGAATCCTCACTTTTAGCTTTTTAGCTTCCTTTTTCTTTTCTTTTTTTTGTTTTTCTCTTTTTTTTTTCTTTTTTTTGTTTTGTGTTTTTATGCGTGGGGACCACACCATGCAAAGACTTTTTATTTTTATTGTCTCAGCTTCTGATTATTGGGTTACATCGGAACGGTAAGAAAACCCAAGAAGAAAACATCCAAGCACCCAAGTGAATGACCAACACAAGAGCACCAAGTTCCCTTGAAGTTACACCCTTTGCAAATCCTTGAGTCCGTCCTTAGTTTGAGAAATGCCCAGTCACTGGTTTGTTAAAGTTCTTATTAGAAGGGAACTGTACATTTCCAAGCCAAGGGAAACCATAGACTTGATGGATGGATGGATGAAGTGATCTCATTGCCTACCATATCAAAAGAACATACCTTAATATCAACAATGTAACTTAAAGGTAAAAACCAAACATTAGCAATTAATGAAAAACAGTTCATCCCATCGGCCCGAACACTTATTGGCTGACGAATTTACATGATGGATGACACACACACACACACACAAAAAGATAGAAAAAATATAACGATGCTGTAAAACAAAAACAAGAAAAGTTAAAGAAATTTGTAAAACAAAAATTAGAAAAGTTAAAGAAATTGTAAAACAAAAATGTGTAAAACAAAAATGTTGTAAAACAAAAATGTGTAAAACAAAAACTGAAAAAGAACTGAGGGCCCCATATGGTTAGCATAGGCAGCCATCTCTCCCATGACTAAGTTGTGAGGGAGAGATCCGAAGTAGTGAGCGCCTATTTGAATTTCTAAGCAGTGCCCAACTTCTCCCAAATGATGATCTTAAGTTCAGGGGTGGAAGTTGGCGACGCTCACGTTCCAATGTGTCTATGCCACGGTTGTTGGCATGAGTTGCCTCAGTTCGTTCCATGCATATTTGTTTGCTCTTATGAGAAGCTGTCAACCACGGGGTGTCTACTACTTCTTGTGTGGTTGCTACATACAGGCATTTTTGTTGCAGAGTTGCCTGGGCACACCTATGACATGGAGACAATTCCTCCATGTCATCACCCGATGAATCATTGTATGTGATGCATGGAACTATCCTCTTCTTGATCTTTCCACATATGTTGATCTTGGAGATTTCCAAGGAAAGATCACGGATCCTAAGACATGCATCTACTGTGCTTAGCCATGCCCTTACCATTATAATTGGGAAGTCCCCTTCGTTGTTGTTAACATCGATCACTAGGAAATCCGCTGGGTAGGACCAACCACACACAATGGTAATAATGTCCTCCACTAAACCCAAGGGAATAGTGATGGACTGGTCTGCCAGCTCTAGTTGGATGTTGCTCTTCTTAAGTTGGGGCAGGTTCCAGGTGTGATACATCTTTCGCGAAATTAAGTTGACTCCGGAACCTGAGTCAAGAAGAGCTCGATGTGGTGCATTCCCAGTGATCTGCAAATGAATAAAGGGACTCCCAGGATCAGTTAGTTTCCTGGGAAGGTGACCTACCTTGATCCAGTCAGTTACGGTATGTGTTAGCATAACCATATGCGTTACACTCTCTTGGACTGAAGGGTGCTCCGAAGCGTTAGTAGTTAGAGGACTATACATATACCCGTCCGCTTGTTGTTGCGAGAGCCTATCCGGGCTCCTAGTTCTAAAAAAGGGTCTCTTTTTTGTACAGTTATCGCCAGAACTAGTGTCCTGTTGGATATTTACACTCTGAATATTTACAAATCTCGCGGCGTGACGCTGCTGCGGTTGGGTAGGCAATTCCCCTTGCATTGTTGGAGCAGGAGGTGTTGTGGGAACTACATGAGGAAAAGGTGCGGATGGAGTTAGAGGATGGACAGAATGTGGGATGTGTCCCGGAGGAGAAGGAGTCCTTCTGAAGTACTCCCGAGCATAGTAGTGACGGTGTGGAGTAGTGTGACCCAAAGAGTCACCTGGAGAAACCTGCTGCTGCACATAATAACCATAAGGGTCGGGCTGCTGGTAAGGGTATCGATGTAATGACGGTGGCATCCCCCATGACTGTGGGTATTGCCATTGCTGATGTTGTTCGATGGGCTGCGGAGGTGTTCCACTTGGATAATA
>MNCI01034664.1:619884-703380 GCA_015680685.1 Gnetum montanum
GGCGGCGGGACGCGATATCGCGTACGCGATATCGCAGGGTAAGACGCGATATCGCGTACGCTATATCACGGCACATGTAAGTCGCGTCTCATCACCTTCTATCCTATTATAGCCTACCCACATCTACTCTTTCATTCTAATACTCTCTCATTACCAACATAGCCAAGATTGCAATTCCTTGATGCTCATGTGTTGTGACCACATGGCATCTCTTCAAGTTAAACCATAGAATCCAAGGTGGACAAACATAAGTCATCCACTGGGTAGCCTCTGTTGGCTAGTCAAAGCGTAGGCGAATGTAACATAAGTCATCTTGGGGAGTAAACACTTATCTTACAGATGTGATTTGGTTTTGCAAACACTAAAGCAAAACCCATCTTGTGGCATGTAGTTCACTTGATGGAAAGCACCTTGCAATTAGCATTTAGCAAAGTGCAGAGCTCAAAGAAAGTTCACCTCATAGCAAAAAAGAAAAAAAAAAGAGTAAAGGGAAAAGCATTTCCCTAAGCAACTAGTAATGCTGTAATTTCAAAACCAATCTAGCCCTGAATCCATCCTAACTCTCTCATGAGCACTTTGACGAGAGGTCAATGTTTTTAGGAGTAAGCCACTCTAGTGCCATGGTCACCATTGGCCATGATGTTTCTACGTCATAACACCCTATTTGCATCTCATCTCCCTTTTTATCTCTAGCACATTACTTATATCTTTTACTTCCAACATACCACCATTCACAGCACTCTTGAGCATGGTGCAGCAACATTTGATCTCGCACTAAAGAGTGATGTTGGTGCCAAGCCTGCTGTGGTATTTTATCATTCTTTGTTGATGTTTCTCAAGCTACTTATCTAGATGTTAGTAAAGAGGGGCCAATGAAACACCACCAAATTTGGACTTTAGCATCTCGATTACAAATTTGTCTAAGTGTCAACATGAGGCCATTTTCTACAAATTTTTCTAAGTGCTAGGATTACACTCTCCACTTCCTTAGAGCGTAGTTAACCCAATGGATAGCATAGTTAGCTTACAACTAGTTTTTATAGAGTTTTTGAGTGTTGAGACTACGCTCTCCACTACCCTAGAGGGTAGTCGAGTGTAGTCAACATAAGGGCTAGTTTAGCAATTTTTTTGTAAGTGTCAAGCCAGCTGTTGCAAATTTTTTTAAGTATTGAGACTACACTCTTCAATGTCCTAGAGTGTAGTCAAGCATAGTCAACAAAAAGGTGCAATTCTTACAAATTTTTTTAAGTGTTGAGACTACGCTCTTCACTGTCCCAAAGCACAGTCAAGTGTAGTTAACTAGAAGCTAGTTTTTGCAAATTTTGACAAGTGCTGAGACTATGCTCAACCCTAGTTGAGAGCATAGTCAACCTCCCGTGAAGAGCGTAGTTAGCACATAGTCATATTTTGCAAAATTTTTCAAGTGTGGGACTACACTTTTCCCCAATCCAGAGCATAGTTAAGCATAGTAAGCCAAACTAGCCTCCAAAAGCCTCCATAATGTAGCACTGATATTCAACTTAGCTCCAACTCACCTCTAGGAAGTGTAGCTATCCAAATGCATCTTGTTTGTATCCCCCTTTTCCCCAAAATTGTAACTATGCTTGACCCCACACAAGATAGTGGAGAGTGTAGTCACGTAGCATAGTCTTGAAAGTTGCATTTTTTTGAAGTACATTACAATCTTTTTGATACATACACATGTGATTGGCAATGTAGTCACCATCTCACAATCTCGCATAGTCCTATAAAGCACAGCAAAGCACAACACTGCTAGCCTTAGCAGAAAGCATAGTTGGGTGACAACACAGTCCTAACCATTCCCTCTGGCATTTGGCAGTCCCTCCACATTGCATGCTAAATTTAGCCCTATAAATATCCCCACCCTCAACATTTTTAAATTTGGCAAATTTTGGGTAGGTTGACAAATTTGAGCATTGAGCAAAGGCACACCAATAAATTGGAGAGATGCAGAGTTGCATATCACTGCAAAACATCGCAACCCACTACACACTGTGGTGGCCAACTTGGTAGATATAGACACCCTGACGAGCACTAGTCTTTGTAGCTAGACACATTCAAGATTGTGAATATGCTTTCCACTATGCCTGTTGTACACCACATACCTTGTAACCTCTCTTAGTGTTAACTATGCTCAATCCCATTTGGGCTAGTGTTCTGTTTCTCTCTCTTACATTTTTCGTACTTTCTTGGCATTTTCGCTACTTTTAATGCATAGTCACGTTACAACTATGCTTGGGCAGTAGTCTCTGCATGTTGGCACCCTTGTTTTCACCAAAACCCTTGACTATGCTCATCCCCCTCGAGCACTCGTGACTACGCTCAACATCATTAACACCACAAATACCACTTACACACTTAGCATCATTTTGCATTGGCATCACAACTAATCATGCTATGCCCTGGTTACACTTGGCAAAGTCCCTGTTCAATCTATAGTACCATTCAGGGCACCCTGTCTTTGCCTCCACTAGGCCCTCATGCAAACTTAGGGTTAGGCTGTGCACCCATGAACCCCTTGGTGTTCATGGCTAACTACGAACCTAGTTTAAGGTCTTGGTAGACCATGACTTTTCTAGTTTAAGGTCCTAGTAGACTGTGAACCAAATTTAATGTCATGGTAGATCATGCTATGCTAGTTTATAGTCCTAGAGAATTGTTGTATGCTTGGTAGATGTTGTGCCAATTTAATGTCATAGCAAATAGATGCTATGCTAGTTTAACGTCATAGTCGATAGATGCTATGCCAGTTTAATGTCATAGTGGATGAGTGTTGTGTGTATGTAGACCTTTGTGCTAGTTTAACATCATAGCACACAAGTTGTCCCAATTTTGCATCATAGCAGACATGCTATGCTAGTTTAACATCATAGCGAATGAACTACTGTAATAGTTTAATGTCATAGTGGATGAATTATCTTTGTGCCAGTTTAACATCATAGTGGACAAATTGCTTACCTTGCTTTGTTGACATGTAATGCTGCATGTTAGATGTAATACAACTTTAGGTATGAAAGGTTTATTGGATTGGTAAACTCATTTCTATTTTGATTAGCAAGCTTGAATGCCCCATTGTTGTAGGCCTTAGTGACCAAAGGTGAGAAAATCTGCCTTGCATAGCTATGTCATGTTCATGCAAAACCAACCAAAAAAACATCAAGTGGCACCTGTTTTATAGAGTCAATGTGCACAAATGAAAAAAAACAATGTAGTGAAATTTGCCTAAGTGTGCATGTAAGTTACTATGAAGGCAAGCATATTGATGTTAGTTTTAGGCCTCAAAAGGCTATATGTATGCTAGTTTTAGGTCTTAGTAGACCATAGATGTATCAGACATGCCATTCTAGGAAGGGCTAACCATGTTTGGGGAGTGAAATTGGCTTAGGCATTCACAAGGTGATGAAAAATTAAAATTTTTACTTAAGTTTTAGTGACTATGCTCTCACCCGACTATGCTTTCCATTGAGGCTCTAGGTGTGAAGGATAGTTATAGGTTGGTGAATCATTAATGACCTTAGGAGGATATATAAGTGCATTTTTACCAAGGGTAAGTTGTCATTTTGTTGCTTTTGATCATGATGTCTACAGTGTAGTCTTGTCATTGCTATTGCACACTACTAATGAAGATTGTAGTTGGAGAAGAATGATGCACCAAAGTGGATGCCTACACTTAGGACTGGAAAATGTCATCGATGAGGAGAGAGCATTGTATTGCTTGCCATAGGTTCATGTGGAGGAGAGGAGGTTGTCGATGTTAGCCAAGTACACCAACTATGCTCTTCCCTTTGTTTATTTTTTATTTTTTTTGCCATTTTTCCTTCAAAGCGACAATTTGGGAATGTAGTTTTGAGGTGCATCCTAGCGCGGTGCCTTGCTAGAGTGGTGGTCTTCGTCATCGCACACTACTATAGCCCTAGCAATAAGGAGGGTATGATGGCATGATAGCGGGAAAGGCTTTGGCTATTTGTTGTGATTAGGTGGGGAGGGTTTATTATGTGCAACATGGCCATTGGGACAATGGCTACCACTGTGTCGTGTAGGGTAGCCATTGGGGCCACATAGGAATTTTTGGAATTGTAGGGATTTTGCAAGGTTTGATGGCAATAGAGGTTGCAGGGTGCATGGGCCAGGGCAGATGTGTGGGTTGGGGTTTTTTCTATGGATTTTAGGGAGGAAAAATGGCAGATCTTGGGGGTTTGGCCATGGTTACAACTAGTGATGAAGCATAAGGATGCTAGGGTTCTTCTTCACTCCCTTTTTTTCTATTTATTTTTTCTTCACCTTGGGGCATGGCTACAGGGATGCCAAGGTTTTAGTGATGGCCAAGGGTGGCCTACTACAAGGCAGGGGGCATGGCAAGGGTTTGTTCCTCTGTTTTTCTTCTTTAAAAAACTTTTCTTATCTTTAGCATGGGGTAGGGGAAAGGCAAGGATCTATCACTATATTTTTTCTATTTTTGCATTTTGCCACAAGGTAGGGGTGAGGTGCGCTACACGTTGTATGGGCTGTGAGGGTCATTGCACCCTACAGCCCACCATAAGGACTGCAGGGATGATCAGCACTAGGGTATGTTTTTTGTTTTATATTTTTTCATTCTTTGAGAGGGCACAGGGGTGTAGTTAGACATGGTGGTGAGTAGAGGGGGTTATTGGACATGACACTGTAGGAGGCTATGCTCTTCATGATAGTGGAATTATGCTCTCTACATGCTAAGAGCGTAGTTCAACAAGTGTTTGTGAAAATGCTTGTGTTTCAAGTGCTTGGAAAAATGTTAATTTTTTTGGGACTACATTCTCCATGAGTTAAGAGCATAGTCAGGGTGGTTCTAGAGTTAGAAAATTTTTTTCTTCTTCAGACTATGCTCTCCACTAAGGTAATTCAAAGTTAGAAAATTTTTGCAATTTTCAGGACTACTCTCTTCACTAAGGCAGTTCAGAGTTAGAAAAATTTTGCCAACATTCTGTAAACTATGCATGATGCTAAACTTGCAAAATGTAATGCTAATCTTATAAAAATGTGCTATACCCTAGTGAGTACTAGGCATGTCAAATGGATTGGTTGATATCTTATACTCACAGGGCCTTAGAATGTATTGCCAAAATTAAGAATTGTTTGTTAATGCATATTGTATAGTGTGTTAAGTTGTTGACTTACTTTAATAATTTAATGCCAAAATTGCATCTATGTATGTATACTAACACTTTGCTTATTGTTTGATGGTTGCAAGGTGTTGTTGAAGCCTATCTTGATTGTAGTGGAGCTCATGCGCATCCTATGCTTTATGAGTGAGCCAGTTCCCAACACACCTACCCTAGATATGCAGGTGGGCTATTAGGTGGTGTGGTTTCAGCTAAGATCTCATGAGTTCTTGGAATACTTGTTGTAGTAATTTAGTATGATCATGTGGTCACACCTAGCGATGGAGGCTATTAGCATTATCACAAAGATATTGTTTCCTGGGGCTAATTGGGAAATCTTGAGATTCATCTCAGATGAGCCCACTTCTAGCATTGATGGGGCAAGTGGTTCAGGTAGAGGTCCTAGGAACACTCGGCACCTATCTAGGATATAGCGCATGATGCTTTTGGTTGCTACAATAAGAGCAACACACTTTTTATTACTTGGAACTATCTATTGCACTAGAGGACAAGTGCTTTCACGATTCTTGTAGTGTTTTTTTACTACTTGCTCATGTTAGATTACTAATGGCTTGCAATTAATGCCAAATTTAGAGTTGACAAGGAGGGCATGCATGATGAGGTGGATGCTCTAGCCTTGAACCGCACTACCATGGAGGTGTTCTCTTCTAGCCCAAATGTTTAGGTAGCTATGACTAAGTAGGTGAGGCCTAATTTGGAGGTCTATCCAAGCCGATACTTGAAAGCATATGAGCGGTGTAGGACCCATGGCTAGTTGGATGAGGAGTGGACTACTAGTGAGATTAACACCAAGGAGATGCTTGCAACACCATGCTTGTCTCACACCTTGTTTATGCCACATATGTATGTATGTTTTGTATGCCTGTTAGTTTGCCTTTGCATGATGCTAACATTTTTTTTCCTTTGTTGTAGTGGAAATTACCTTAAGCAAGGTGACAGTGATCACCACAAGCTGCACAGAGGCCACCTCATCATGAAGTATGATGAGGTGCACAACACTAGCTATGCCATAAAGCCTCAAATGCACTAACTACTTAGCTCATGCATGTAGGGTTGATGGACCTATTTTTGTCCCTTAGCTTGAGTATCTCGGTGGTCGAAATGATTACCATCATCGACTCCTTTAGTAGTGACATCTGGCAGTTTGTCACCCATGTGCACGATATGATGGTAGTACTAGACCTCAGTGAGGCCTTCTTTGTTGACCTCTTTGGCCTTCCTGCTAATGGCTTGATAATTATCGATAAGGCCAACATGGAGGTGGACTGTAAAGGAAATATCAACAACTAGTTGGGGGCCACTTGATCTTACAAGGGCATATCGATTAAGGATGTTCTTGTGCTTAAGGTATGGGAGCTCTACCCTCTATTTCATGCTCATGCCTTTCCAAAGTTGCTCTCCCAAAGAAAGATCCTTGGGGTGGAATAGGCATGATTGATGAAGGAGATGCTGCTAGAGGGTACAAGGTTTAATTGGGTTGCATATATCACCATCAGCTTGCATGCAGAGATCTCTAGGCTGTCGTTTAACCTCTAGGTGAGTTCCCATGTTCACTTCGTGTTCTTCGCAGGATACCTATGAAGGTTTGTGAAGCTCTTAGTTATGCGTGATGATGGGCAATGGGTTGTGCAAGATCATGAGCAGCTCTTCAAGCCATGGATTAAGCACATGTTCATGACTACATATGCACAAGACCCCCTAGATGGGATCAATGAGTTGTTATCTATAATGACTAAGGGTCCCATGGTGCAGTCACATCACTCATGCGATAGTGTAGGTGTGGGTCCTCCAATTGGCATTGAGGATGTAAGTAAGGTAGGTTGCTATATCACAGAGATAGTGGGATCCTCTAGGTCCAAGATCAAGAGGCCATGTCTTGAGGAGAAGGGTACCCCTGAGATTAGGAGGCTAGGCAACAAGAAGATTTGTATTAAGCTTTAAGGCTTGCACATAGAGGTTGTACGTTAGTATTTGTAAATTTCTTAGATGCATTAATTATATTTGTGTATATTTATGTTTTTTATATTTTTATGTTATATTGTTAACTAGCTAATGACATGTGTACTAATGTGCTATGTATGGATATGCTTTAATTGTAGAGATAGGAGAGAGGGCTACTAGAGTAGTGGTTAAGGTGGTAGTAGAAGAAGCCCCCCATGAAGCTAAGGAGGAGGATGCCCAGGGAGATGATTCTCACAAGGTGGTAGAGGCTCTTTAACACTTAGAGGAGGGGTTGCTCCACCTTGATGGGGGTGATTTTGATATCTTATTCAATGGTGTGTAGCTAGGTGAGCCTCCCACACTCACGCCTGAGGGATTGCTAGGTAACTAACCTATATTGACATCTGTTATTGCTTGTTCACTCTAGTATCTTTGGCTATTCAGCTATGTGCTAATTGCATCATTGTGTTACAGCCTTAGATATTCCCACCAATGGTCCCACGTCTACCTATTGCATGGAGCCATGGGTAGACATGCCAGATAAATTCACCTTCATGGAAGGCATCATTGATGACATGGTGGATCGCCTACAATAAGCAGATCCTGAGCTCAATATGTTTGTGATGTTGCTTTTCTTTATGTTACCTCACTACTTGAATGCTTAGTTATTAGCTAAGATTGATTGATTATTGCATGCCTACAAGTCCTAAGCTATGGTGGGATCCAAGCAAGGTGGCTAAGGTGGATGCCCTCCCTAACCTCCCTCCTAAGGTTGATCAGGTATCTCATCATATGTACAAGACATCAAACAAATGCATGCTTTCCTCTATGAAGGCATTGTGGATCTACAGGTGCTTGAATGAGCACTTATGGAAATGAGTGCACAAGCTATACGAGAGAATGACTAGCCAAGATATGAGGATCAATGATCTTCAGTCTAGATATTATTTCTTTATGGCTAGATCATAGGGAGACACCACTTGGCGTACCTTTGAGATCGAGTATGCCCCATATTAGACAACTATTAGAGGTAAGAACGAGACCACACAAGGATGAATAGAGTAGCAACTACAGATGGACTTGCTAATCCAAAAGAACTAAGATTGGAAGAATTACAACATGAAGGTCTACCGGTGGGGGCAAACACAGAAAAACCACAAGCATCAAGATGATACAACATTTGCTATATGTAATGTATAATATGTAAACTTTTATTTTTATGGTTATTTGCTATGCGCTTGCTATGCTTATAATGTAATGGATTAATGTGCTAAGTTAGGATTATGTAATGATAGTGTGACTAGGCCATTGTGAGTCCAATGCTAGTTTAAGGGCATAGGGGGAGGGTTGATGCTAAATTAAGGCCATTTCAGGTTGCGACAATTTAAGGCCATTCCAGGCCATGATAGTTTAAGGCAATATTTTAAGGCCATTCTAGGTGCAAAAATTGCTAGTTTAAGACCATTTTGATCTACAATGATAGTTTAAGATCATTTCAAGTTGTGTGGTACCAATTTAAGGCCATGGTGGACCATACGTTACTAGTTTAAGGTCATGGTGAGCCATGCATTGCTAGTTTAAGGCCACGGTAGGCCATAGGGATAGAATTAAAAGTGATAGTTTTATGCCATTCTAGGTCCTAGTAAAATTTTAAGGCCATTTTGGACCCCAAAATGTTGCTATCTCTCTTTTTTTCTAGTTTTTATGATTTTTATGCGTTTTGATGTTTTTTATGCATAAAGGCAAATGCATTAAAGCAACAATGGTAGAAATGTAAACTAAGCTATCAAATGCGTAGGCAATGCAAATGGTAAGCTAAGTGATTAAAATAAATGCAAATAATATGCTATAGTAGTAATGCAATGTAAGTAAGGAGTAGGATGTAAGGTGTAGGGACAACAAATAGTAGGTAGGTTCCTAGTGCACTTTCAGACTAAGGGGATACCTTAGTCACACAGTTTCTTCCTAATTTGATGTGGGTTAGGAGGCATGTAGGGCCTAGATTGCACTATTCAGTAGTCTCCTTGACCCTCACTCAATATGTTAAAGGGCAATTCTACCCACAAGATTTCTTCCAAGAGGTCAATGATTTCTACCACCTCTTTGGATGCATCGACCTCATGTGTTTCATTGTTTGCTGAAGGTGTGTCATTAGGGAATTTGACCTCCAACCCTTACTCCATGTCTATGTTGTTTGATGGTTGGAGGGGCAACATTATCACTGTGGATGATAACTTCATCATCTTCATATGGAAGGTGGATTTCCTAATGAACCGAGGAGGAGATAGCCATAGCTAGGTCAACCAAGGCCTACTTGATATCAAGTTAAATCCTGACGTCTTCTCTATGATGATGAATTTGATGGTGGTGGGGAATTACTCCCTTGCCATAAAGGCTAATGTGATGATACTCTTAACAACAATGCATGACCTACAAAAGGACTTTAGGCATGGGGAAAACATTTGTTAATGCCCCATCGTTAATGTGCATCCTCCAAATCTTGCATTTCCTGACACGTATGGTGATAAACATGGGAGCTGTTATGACCTCTCCCTTCTCAAGCTTGACCTTAATTACGTCATCATGAAATACGAAGGATGTGGAGCTTGATTCCTGTAGTGCAAGAGACAACATCATAGTGTGGATGAAATTCTCATCTACTGGGATGTCCTCTATGAAATAAATGAAGGTCAACATCCACACTAGTGCTTTGCGATGGGTAAATGGGGTCATGATAAGGTCATAGAGGCTCAACATTGTGTTTTTCTACTTTAGTGCTTGCTTAACTTGGGCTAATGCATCCACAAAGTCTTTGCCATCAGTTGCCTTTTTGCTGGCTTTGACTTCTTTCATACAACCTAAAAGACGAATTTCATGGGGAGGCAACTTGGGCTTGGTTGGCTTAGCTTGTGTAGGAGCCTCAGTGCTTGGTTATGAGTTGCTAGTGGTGGCCTCCTCAATTTTTTTGGCCATGGGAACTACAAACAAAGGGACTGATTTTGGTAGACCAAGTGCTCTTTGCTCTTGATGTTGCCTAATAATCTTATTTTTGAGATGCTCATTGGGCCTCCTAAGTTGCCACCTAAGGGCTTTGTTAGTATTGCTAGCAAGATTGGTTCTTGGGCAGGAAGGGATTGATGCATTACCTAATATCAAAATCTAGGTAGGTGAGGAGTTAGCATGTTGTGGCATCCTAATGACAAAGGGTGGCTGAACTATTGTTGTTGTGACATGTTGTGTGACCCTAACCACAAAGGGAGTTATATGTGCCTAAGGTGACATTCTAACAACAAAACAAGGCCTCAAACTTATAGGGGCCATAGATGCCCTTACACTATCAGAGGGCACACAAACCACGAATGACTACTACACTAGTTCTGGGTTGTCATTGATGCTAGTAGCATTGATGACATAGCCTGCATCGTCTGCATTCAAAGAGTCCTTATACATCCTCATAGATTGGTTCTAAGATCTAACTAGGTTAGCAGCATTAAGGAGTAACTGACCTCTATTAATCATTTTTTGGAGGTCATCCTACAAGGCTATGCAAAAATTGGTGTTGTGACCGGCCAACTAGTCATAGTGGCAAAAATGATCTAGCCTAAAGTTCTTGGGGACCAGGGGCTCATTTGGAGCTACCGACATGGGATTCCCTAGGAGCTTGCAATATCTATTGTATCTTTTGCAAGCATCTTTGGACATTTTCTTATGCTAGATACATCTAGCCTTCAATAGTTGATCCAATAGTTTTGAATGTTTCAATGGTAGCAGGTTGTACTTAGAGCCATCCTTACCTTGAAGTTTGACCTTAGAGTAGCTTGTGTTGTGGCCATTGATGACATGGGTTGGTTGGTTGCTGCAGTGCTAGGGTTCATAGTTTTGTTGTTGGTTGGGGCCTTGGGTGGTCTAATTGTTGGCCTTGGGTTGGTTGTTTTAGCCTCTTTGGCCATAGTCTCCACAGTTGCATTCTACTTCCATTTATCCTTGTATTATCTCGCATGTGAGTTTTTATAGTCCATGTAGGTTGGGTCCTTACTAGCTTTAACTACATCTTGGATGCTCTTAGTTTGGGCAAAGGCTTGGCTTAAATACTACAAGACCAAGTAGTACATTTTTAACTTGATGAAGTCATTGACTACACCCTTGAAGATGGCAGGAGATGCATCTTGGCTATTAGCTCTCAAATTTTATTCAATGAGGTGCTCCAATGTTGGATAAATTTTTGCATGGGCTCTAGATGGCCCTACTTGATTTGCATCAGTTGGCCTAAGGTAGTTTTAGGCTTCAATTTGTACCTAAAGCACATTACAAACTAGGTTAGAAGATCCTCTAAAGAGGAGATAGAGCCCTTGGGTAATGTGCGGTACTAGTCTAGCGCCTTGCCAGTGAGTAATGTGCCAAAAATGCATTCAATGGTGTATGGCCATTCTTTCAATAGTAGGCAGTCAAACCTAATTGTCACTAGGTGTGCATTGGGATCCCTTTCACCGTTGTACTAGGTGAATTGGGGCAGCAGGATCCCAGTTGGTAGAGTCAATGATGGGACAATAGGACTTATGAGGTCATCTTGATAGAAGTCCACTACTTGAACTATTTCAGAGGAGGTGACCTTGAGCTACTTCACCTCTTTTGTCAAGGTTTGGATTAGTTCGAATGCTTGGTCTAGGCTTTGGGATGCTGCAGTAGACTACGTTGGTTGTGCCACCTGCTGTGCTAGTAGTTGTGTGATCCATGACCTAGTTGTAGTTTGCGGGACCATGCAAGATGCTTGTTGCATTGGTTGTGTTATGGGAAAAATGACCAAGGCAAGCCACACATGTATGGGTTGGACCACTACTGAGGGTGCCAACGAAACAGGTATGATGTAAGCTGTTTAAGTTTTTTAGGGCTAGGAGACATGCACTATGTGAACGTAAGGCTGAGTAGGCATGATTGCTACTAGCAGAGCTACTAGTAGAGATGATTGGATAGGCTGTGAAAATTCCAAAAAGGGTAAGTTAAATAGGAGGTACTACATCATGATGCATATGTTGTGTCTGGTGTGTTGGTATCATAGGCGTTGACCTAGAAAATGATGCTAAGGTTATGACTATCGCAAGGAAGACAAGTAAGTGAGACTACGAGAGGGCTAGATCGAGGATCACTCATTGGAAGATGGTGAGGAAGGAATCCTTGTGCTCGAAACAAGCTTCGAACTCTTCCTCCTCTTCTTATAGGGGCTCCTCATAGTTTGTTCCTACTTCACGCTCATTTCTTTGAATGAGCTAGGCAAGTATCCAATGGTAGGGTTCTGTGAGTAGCATGAAGTCAATTGGGGAGGGGATATACTCCTGTCCATTTCAATGGACAAGCTTGTAGCCTCATTTCACTTCCATGTTTAAGTGGTTTACAAATAGGCCTACTTGGATCTTCATGCATATGAAGTTGTATTGCTCATCATTTAGCATAGTATACTCTAGGTCTTGTCCATGCAACCTAAGGGATTACCTTGGCTCTACCATAGCAGGATTGGTAGGGTGGTCAATCCTATTTTCTTGTTGGGTGAGCAAGATGACTAGTGTGCTCAAGATTGATGTTGAAAGATTCTTGGAACTCATGTGTGTGGATTAACTTGCAAGAGAGGATTGTAGAGATTGGTGGTTGTAGAAAATGGCTAACTTTTGTAACTACAAAAAAATGGCTAACTTTGGTAACTGCAAAAAAATGGCTAACTCTAGAGATTACACTCTCTACATTGAGAGCTAACTACACTCTTTATTGAGTGCCCAGAATTTGGCTAACTATGCAAATGTGTGTTGCTATGTGGGGTTCCAGAGGAACCAACTATGGGGTCCAATCTACACCAACCAGTTAGTAGATTATGCCTACACTAGCCTAAGATCTAGCTACTACTACACATGCATGAGGTCCACAAGGGTGTCATAGGCTATGCTAGCTTGAAGTTAGTAATGGTGATGTAGAGAGCATGCAAGATAACTACAACAAATACTGAAGAGGAAACTGGTTTAGGCCCACCTTCTAGCACCAGAAAACTATAGCAATCAAAAATGTTAGTGGCTAGAACACTGAGAGGTTCACAATTGCACAGCCTAACCCCTCATCCACACAAGGGCTTGTTGGAGGTAAAGACAAGGTGCCCTGAACGATCTTGTCAATCCAACAAGGACTTACCAAATGCAACCAAGGATGCATCATAGTTAGTTGCAATGCTAATGCGAAATGATGCTAAGTGTTCAGATGGTGTCAATGGGGTTGAGTGTAGTCAAGTTTTCTTTGGCAAAAATGAGGGTGCAAACATGTGGGGGTCACTGTCCAAGTGTAGTTTAAGCATGGCTATGTAAGGAAATAGTAGAAGATGCAAATAAAATGCTAAAAATGGAAAGAAAGAGAGAGAGAGAAATAAAACACCACCCTAAAAGGGGTTAAGCATAGTTAACATCAAGAGGGCTTAAAAGGTATGCGATGTATAATAGGTGTAGTGGATAGCATAGTCATAGTCTTAAAGGTGTCTGGCCATGAAGACTAATATTTTGCCATGGTGTCTATGCTTGTCGAGTTTGCTACCATGGTGTTTTGGTGGTTTGCAATGGGCTATAGTGGTCTACAACTTTTCCAATATGCCTCTAGTTCTCTCCCAATCACTCCTTAAGTTTGTCAAGTCTCTAGTTTGCAAATTTGTGGCTTCACAAATTTTCCAACCCTAAAAACATCAAGGGTGGAGGTATTTATAGGGCTAGGTTTAACACGAAATGCACAGGGACTATCATGTGGCAAAGGGGATGGTTGGGACTATGCCTTCCACTGATTCTAGTGGTGTTGTGCTCTACCAAATTTTGTGAGACTATGAGACTATGACTATGCTACCAACTATAGCTATATGTGCCAAGAGGATTGCAATGTACCTAAAAAAATGCAACTTTGGAGACTACACTCTGGGACTATGTTCTTCACTATCTTATGTGGGGTTGAGCGTAGTCACAATTTCAGGGATGAAAGGAATACAAAAAAGATGCATTTTTCTAACTACGCTTATGGGATGTGAGTTGGAGCTGAGCTGAATGTTGATGCTATGTTGTGGAGGCCTTTGGAGGTTGTTCTAGTTGACTATGCTTGACTACGCTCTAGACTAGGGGAGAGTGTAGTTCCACACTTAGAAAACATTTTGCAAAAAATGGTTGTGTGTTGACCATGCTTTCCACAAGAGGCTAACTACATTTTGGGGTAGTGGAAAGTGTAGTCTTAGCACTTAGAGAAATTTGCAGCTTCTAGCTTCATGATGACACTTAGGAAAAATTACAAAACTAGCTTTTGTCTTGACTACACTCTCTACTAGGTTAACTACACTCTAGGATAGTGGAGAGTGTAGTTCCAACAATTAGAAAAATTTGCAAAAAGTGGCCTTCTGCTGACAATTAGAAAAATTTGTAGTCATGACACCGTAGTCCAAATTTGGTGGTGTTTCATGCATGTATGTCAAGGATCTTGGATTGTAAAAGTGTGGAACTATAAAAAGTGTTGAACCGTGTTAAAATTTTGAAACCTATAAATGGTGTTGGAAGCTTGTTTTAATACTTTCTTGGGCCATGAATGGGGTTGCAAAATGGCTATGATTTGGTTGCAAAATAGCTATAAAATGTTTGCAAATTAGTTGCTAAATTCAAGTGAGATGGATGCCCAAATTTGAAGGGTTACTATACATAGTAAGTGTTTTTTGCATGGCCATTTTGTTTACTATAAATAGTAATAGGAGCACACCTTCCATGTTGAGTTCTCCACCATGCTTGAAGTGCTTTGTGGCTTCCATGCTAGGGAATGCAATTTTTAACATTGGGGGTGAAGACTTCATGCTTGGGGGGGGGGGGGGGGGGGGAGGAAGTAGGCGTGGGGTGCAGCCAGAGACTTCCATGCTAAGGAGGAAAGGTTTTCAGGTTATGCATGTAGTCTCCATGCTAAAGGAAGAAAGTTTCTAAACCCCCCACCATTCCATGCTAGGGGTAGGTGAGATTTAAACCCCTTGCATGTGTTTATAGCAAAGAAAAGTGTATACCCCTCATAAAACCTATCAAATTACCTTTTTGGCATTTCAAAAGGCATTTTTGATCCCCCTCCCAAGCCTAAATATAGACACTAGATGACTTTTTTCACTTGGGAAATGAGGCTTTGACCACTTATGAGGCATTTTTTAGCCCCAAAAGTATAAAGTATGTGACATTGCCCACTGTGGATTACAATATTCACATTTACAATGAAGTTTTGCCTCAAGTTTCATGGGGTGAAATATGTGATCAAAGTTAGCTATAAGATGCAAATTTTTGTGGTGTTTCAATGGTCCCTCTTTGTTGGTGATTGGATGATTGACTTGAGAGGCATCAACTACGAATACAAAAAACCACTACGTATTATGCATATAGGCCATATGTGAATTAGGCTATCCAAGTCATCAAGGTTACTAGTTTAAGGCTATGGCAAGTCATGGTGCTAGTTTAAGGTCTTGGTAGGCCATGTTGCTAGTTTAAGGTCATAGTAAACCATTGAAAGTAGGCTCACTTGTTAACAATTATCGATTACATGTAGTATGGCTATAGATAAGAATGATTGATTGGATTAGTTAGCTCATTTCTATTGATGTCGACTATTCTAATGCTCTATTTTTATAGGCTCTAGTAACAAGGAAGGATCCTTCCCAATTGGTTGAGAATTTATCTACACGCTCACAGATAGCTTTGAGGACTAGGTCATCCTCCTTGATCTTGTGCATGTTCAATGTGAGCAAGAACTTGTGAACTATTTACCTCCATTGAATCCAAGGTTTCTGTCTACAATCCTCATTCTACTTGTTGTTGATGAAGTTAGTCAAGGCTAGTCGAAGCGATGACACCTATAATTCAAGAGGAAAAACAACTTCAAAACCATAAACTAATCAATAAGGGATCATACTGATTGTCATGCGATAGGTTTTTTTTGTATGCCCATAGTGCATGGATAAGCTGCTCATGCCACTTGCATTTATCATTATTGAGCATCTTATTAAGTTAATGATGGCCTTATTACTTGCTTCTGCTTTTCCATTGGCTTGAGGGTAATAGGAAAATGAGAAAGAATGCTTGATACCTAGGTTGTGACAAAATTCTTTTGTTTTATGGCTACTAAATTGTGGTCCATTGTTTGTAACTATGATCATGGGTATGCCAAAGTAGGTAGTAATGTTATCTAGGATGAATTTGCATACTTTTTCAAATGTACTCTTCCTTAGGGGAATAACCTCAACCCACTTGGTAAAGTATTCAATTGTGGTGAAGCTATGCCATGCAAAAGACTTAGGCATTATGGGCCCAATGATATTCAACCCCCATCGTTGAAATGGCCATGTTTTCTAAGTGATGTGTAACTTAATTAGTGACACATGTGTAAGGTTGCTATATCATTGGCATGTGTCACATCACTTAATCTTTTGTGGGAAGTAATTTTTCATATGGGGCCAATGGTAGCCTAACCATCTAATCTTAGCGATCATAGCTCTAGGTCCTATATGTCCTCCATAAATACCCTTGTGAACCTCCTCTAGGATTGTTTTGGCTTTAGTTTTACCCAAGCACTTTAGGAGTATGCCATCATAGGATCGTTGACATAATGTGTTATCACCTATGATGACATACTGCTTCGATCTCTTATGTACAACATCCTTTTGAGTAGTAGTCAAGCCTTGTGAGGATTCACCATGCATAAGGTAAAATTTGATATTGTGATACCTCCCTAGTAGAAGCAGCATGAATGACAATCACAAAGGTATCCTTAGTGTTCTACATGATGGAAATAGCATAGTTCATGGCTAAGATGGGCAACTTACTAAACACATCTATCATCATACTAAGGGGTAATTTTTTAATTGCATCGACTATGACATTTTCATTTTGGGGTATGTGTTGGATATCAACATCTATGAATTATTGTAATAATTGCTTCCCTAGGTCATAATAAGGTTGTAAGTGCTTGGCTTTACATTTGTAGATTTGAGTTACTTGGTTAACCACAAGTTGTGAATAATCTTTAATCATTAAGCATCTAATCCCTATGTCATGAGCTACCATCATCCCTTTGATCAAACCTTCATACTCCACTGTGTTGTTGATACATGGAAACTCAAAATGGTAGGCAAAGGGTTTGATTTCACTAGATGTAAATGTTATGATGGTAACAACACTAGCCCCATGGGTAGTTGTAGCTCTATCAAAGTGCATGATTGCTTCATAACCCTTAGGCACTTAGCTAATAATGTTAATGTGTTCATCAGGGAATTCAAGATCTATGGTTGCTTGGTCATCAACAAGTGAAACTATGAATAGTACATCTATAGCTTAACCTTTGATTGAGAATTGAGAGATGTAATGAAGGTCAAATTCCATGGTTATGGCTTTCCATCGGGCTATACAACTACTTTCATAGATGTTGGTCATTATGACTCTGAGTATGTTGTCATTGCAAATGACGTTGACTTGGCTTCTGAAGAGGTAGTGTCTCCACTTCTTCAAGGAGAAGACTAGTGCTAAACAATATTTCTCCAATTCAATGTATCGGATCTCATGGGCAACTAACGCATGGCTAAGGTAGTATACAGGTATTTCTACTCCATCATAATGTTTTTGACAAAGTAGATAGGTAATGAATGTGTTGGAGATGGCAAGGTAGATATTAAATGATTTACCCTCTTGTGGAGGATAAACTATTAGTAGTTGTATCAAATCTTACTTAAGGTTTTCAAGGGCCTCTTGGCATTAAGTCATCAACTCATAGTGAACTCCTTTCTTAAGAAAATGTTGCATGGACTATAACTTATTTGTAAGCCTAGTGATAAACCTACAAATAAACTGCAATCTATCTTGTAATCCCCAAAGCTCCTTAAGGTTGGTAGGTGTTGCTAATTTGGATATGGCCTTAATCTTATCAAGATCAACATGTATCCCTACTTCAGATACTACAAAGCCAAGCATCATATTTTTTTGGCACCGAAGCCACATTTCTTAGGATTGAGTCTAAGCTCATATTTGAGGCGTCATTTAAGCACAAGGTTTAGGTTATTAGCGTGGTCATTGGCAATCTTGGAATTCATGACTATGTCATCTATGTAATCATTAAGCAAACCTAGCATGTAATCATTGAAGATATAGGTCATGGCTCATTGATAGGTTGCTTCGATGTTTTTAAGACCAAAGGACATCATTGTATAGTAGAAGGTCCCCCAAGGGGTCATGAAGGTCATGTTAAGTTGGTGCTCTGGGTCAATCCTAATCTAGTTATACCTCAAGAATCCATCCATAAAGGACAATAAGGCATGTCCGATCATAGTATCAATAAGTTGATTAATACTAGACAAAGGAAATTCATCCTTAATGGTTGCTTTATTTAAGTCTTGTAAATCAATGCAAATACGGATACTCTCATTTTTCTTAAGGACTACCAGTATGCTGGACACCCATTCTGCATAATCGATAGCCCTAATGAAATTAGCTTGGTAGAGCTTTGAGATTTCATCATAAAATGTTAATGCCAAATTAGGTCTAATTTTGCACACATTTTGCTTAAGTAGTCTAATGCTAGGATCTAGTATGATGTTGTGCAGGACTAAACATGGGTCTAAGCCTAGCATATCTTCATATGACCAAGAAAAGACCTTAATGTTGCTTTGTAAGACCTTGGTGATGTCTTAAGCATATTAAGGCTCTAGTGAGGAACTTAGTTTAAGGGTTTTCTCCTTTCCATTATGTGTTGTGACAGGAACCTCAACTAGAGAGTCTTTAGTTATGTCACTCGCCTCTAAGTCAAGGGTTTTGAATAGGTTTTTAGGCGATTCTAAAGGTTTCTCTATTGAGGCTATGTGGTCTACCAAACTCTCAAGCTCAATATCTAGGCAATTAGGGTTGATACACTATTCAACATCACTGATGAGCGGTGAGGTACCCCTACACCCAACCATACAAATCACGAGCATTCACGTGTGACCCAGTTAAATTCTGAAGACTACAAGCACTTACGTACATGAAATTCTAGCCAGAAAAACCTCAATTAGAGTGGTTGTTGTCTTCCCAACCTCACTTATGATATTCTAAAATGATGGTTGAGTGAGATTAAGGTAATTGATTTTTATAAGTTTTTTTTTATCTTTAAAGTCTAATTCTTCTAGTGTAGGAAATGAAAGGCTACATTATTTTATGATTGCTCTACTCTATCGTTTAACTATCCCTAGCATAAACAACTGATGCCATCCTCCATGGACATCCTGATCATGTCCTAACCACTACTGGGTTACCAAACGTTAAGCGTCACTGTGTTGCCAAGTGTCAGATATATGTTCGAGATGGTCGTGCTTATGGTTCTCATAAACTATAAAAAGGACTGTAACTATAAAGTGATAATAATAAAATATTTTAGAATTATTAAAATATTAAAATACTTTAATGCTTAATTAGGTTAATCCAAATGCTACAAGGAATGTTCAAAAATCTTGTCTTTATTGCCAGTCACGCCAATGGGCTCAGGTACATTAGCACTTGAATAAAGAGCCATACACTCTTCAAACTCCTACTACAGGCACTTGGGAAATATTCTAACTTTCATGCAGACAAACTACAAGAGCGTCACTACAACTTGAACAAAAGATGCCATAAATGTGGTGGGTTCACGCATATTTATAGTAGAAAATGGACTTTGCATTGACGAGGCCACGTTAACACTTGGAAAGATGTGTCGGTGGGGTCATGTCAATGTGGTTGCATTAACGAGGCTTCATCGACCCAACCCAGTTGACATAGTGACTAGATGCTTTATCATACTCCCATGACTAAGTCAAAACTTGTCCTTAAGTTTGTTACAATTTGGAAGGTATGAGGTGATTAGCGACACACATAGCAAAACGTCTCAAGACACCTACTAACTCTAACAACACACTAAGTGCCCGAGTGTACGGAAGAAATTACAAAAATGTGGTGTTTGTGGATAACAAAATTAAGCACCTTGATAACAATGGATGCACAACCTTGTTGAGATGTTAAAGTTGCTAAAGAAGGTCATACAATTCCTGGTGACGGTGGTTTGACAAGCCCTCACTAGCTTCAGGTGCATGTGGTGGTGGTTGTGGCTATCTTGTGGCTGTTGCAACTTCTAAAGGAAATTGGAAAGCCTCCAACAGAGCCCTCATTTTGTCTTCTTTACTTTTGGGGTCTCACAATCTAAGTAGCTTTGCCAATATGTGCCAAAACAGGAACATCCCAAGGACATGGAAGCAAGGGAAGAGCTCCTTTAAATTGACGAACTAGGCTACAAACTATTTTTGTTCAATGTCAAACACTTGGATAGATGCTTGCAGCCGTTGATAGTCATCCATTCGTTGGACCAAGTTCTTTGCAACAGAGCATTGCCCTTCAAAGTGGGTGTGAAGAACTTCAAGTTCTACATTTGTTGTTTCTAGCTTTTGCTTTGTCTCCTTATGCACCTTGAACTCACCCTCGTATAACGAATATGAGGTGGCAAATTGCTTCTCAAGGCCTGACCATGGCCTCCCAGCTATAAGCATGGCTAGGTTTTCATAACGAAGGTTAGATAGTTCCATGTATTCTATCATTTCTTCAATTTGTAGCTCCTTGAGAAAAATCTTAGCTTGGTTGTAGGCATTTAATCCATCAAAGATGGGTTGCCACATTTTGCCTCCTTCCTTGAGCTATTGGAGGGCTTGATTCATCTTAGCCTTTACAACTTAGATTTCTTTTTCGTTAATTTCTTTTTGCAACCCCACTTGGTCCCTATAGTGATTTTTCACTTGTTCAAACTTGAGGGCCTCATTCTTCCAAGTGGCAATTTCAATGGCTATATTCTGTCATAAGGCTTGAACTTCCTCCATTGATAGATTGGGATTTTTGGTAGCTAATCTTCTTACATTGTGTTTACCCTAGCCAGATCCTCCTACTGTTGGTGGATGAAATCTTTTATTTGTTGATTTTCGAGACCAACATTGCGTAAGCAATGAACTTTAGTGATCAACCCAACATTCTCTTGGCAAACCTCTATCAAGTCCTTGTTTAGATAATAAGAACGAGCTTCCACTAAGGACTTGTTGAAGGTTGTTGGCTCCCACTTGTACTCAACTTTTTAAAGCTTGATTTGAAGCTATTGAAGAGGTTCATCTGTGGTAACTTCACAGTTTCTTATTGCTAGATCGGCAAGTTGGACCCTTAGTTGGGCAACCTCCACAGCTAAGTGTTGATTGTCTACCTAAGTTGCTTCCAGTTGCTCCTCTAGGATGAGGCATTTGCCATTTGTCGAGAGTAGCTCTGACTGGGTTGTAGTGATGTTTTTCGGAAGGTTAAAGACATCTGAAAGCAGTTGCCCAGTTCCCACCAGTCGATCCAACAATTCTTTGTGTTGTGTTACATTCTGCCACTTTGAGTACCTGTAGACATTTGCACATCTCCAAGCCCATGTACATCAGGTATAGGCGCTACAGGTGCATTGAGAGTTGAGGTGATCATATCAGCAATCATGTTTGCCATGACTTCTTGTCCCTGGTGCTGCATTACCAAGACAGTTTCCCCTTCACCCTCCTCCAAGCGCACCGAGAAAGTAGCAGCATTCTCTAAAATTTCTAGAAATAATTGTTGGATCAGTGACACTATTACTTCTCAAGTGCTAGGGTCTATTCTCGCAGGCACTTATAGTTGCGCAGCTGAAAGCATCAACCTTGCCCTCTCTAGCAGGCTCAAAGATCGATCCACTTACTCTAAATGGCTCAAGGCAAGATGGTACACCAAAGGGTCTCCACCACCACTGGTTCCTGTTTGTTGCTCCTATTGGCGTAGGAGCAATTGTTAGATCTCTCGTATGTGTTCTACGATCATGCACGAGTTTGACCCTATTGCTTGTGTGGATGGTGGAGGTGGTGGTTACTCTTCCTCCATTCTTGTTGTGGCAGGTGTTTTATCTTTCATCATCTCATGCCACGAGGTAATTGGGGCATGATAGAGTGTGTCATTGGCATATTATGTTATCCCTGCCTGTTTGCACAGTTTTTTAATCAAGCATGGAAAGGACAAAGCTCACCTTCCACATTCATTTTCTGTGAACCATTTTTCAATTTCCAAGAAGAGTAACTATGGAAGGTTGATAAGGAATTTTTTGCTTAAAGCAACACATGCATGAGTAAATAAGGTGGTGACTTTGTTGATTTTTACCATTGGATTTAAGTGGTAAGATGAAATTTTAAAGTAAACACTTTCTGCGGTGGTCAATGTGCCAAACTCCTTACAGTCTACCCCATAGCATCGCCTGGTCCACTCCACTTTCACCTTGGAGTCTACTTATTTTAAAATTTTTGCCACATCAGCCCCAGTTTTAGGCAACCCAAGGGCTTGTGCAATTGCCTCTACAGAGTAAGACACTTGGATATCTTTGATTCTTACTCGCGACCCTAGCTGCTGATTTGTCCAAAAGAGATAGATTTCCCCCACATACCACTCACCACTGGACGTGATGATTGGCTACACGGGAGAATTCTGTAGCTAGGTTCTAACTTCCTCTAGCACACTTTCTAAGAACGGTTTAAAGTTTAATTCTTGAAGGACCATTCATTGTAGCTCCTTTGGCTTGATAGCGTTAAGGTAGGCCCTAGTCAAGGTGACCTCAAGCTATGGCACTCTTGCTGGAGCCTTGTCCTCATGTGATTATTCTATGGAAACCTCTTCTTCGAGAATTTGATGAATAGATTCCATGTAGGGTTCCTTGCGAAGAGGGCTAGTTGCATGCAAGCCCTTTGCATTCTCCTAAGGTCGCATGCCCCATTCCTGTCTAGTTCTAGGTTGCTTCTCCTAAGGTTGTAATGGTCCTTCCTCTCTTGGAAATCTTGGTTTTGGTACCATCTACCATCACAACATAACCACAAATTAAAATGTGTGCATGTTGCCCCAAAATGGCAATAAGATACCTTCTCATGATGGCTTGGCTATGATAGTGACACGTGCATTCTATTTGATCTAAGATGGTGTACGTAAGTGAATTCTTTGATCAACCTTAGGAGGCATTTTGATTAACCCTAGGTGTTTGACCCTATGTGTTTGAATTACCCTAGGGTGCGTTGAGCTTTGATTAACCCTAGGTGTTTTTATTACCCTAGGGTACGTTAAGTTTTTATTAACCCTAGGAGGCATTAAGTCTCGAGTGCATTAAGGCACATTAATTGCTTGGGTTAATCATATTGTTAAGTCTTGGATCAATCATATTGTCACATTATACTGAATCATGGGTGCCCATGACATAGAGCATACCTCTGGTAGCAAAAGACTAAAGGAACAAGTAGATGTGGACAAGTGGTAGGAAGGTTAGGTGCTCGAAAAGCAAAGAGGATGTAGAAAACTTGAAAAACTCCCGTAGCATTATGGGCAAATGGACAAAATTCTAAAGCACAATGTGCATATCTATAGCAGGTTGGGTGTTGCGTCAACGAGGTTGCATAAACATGGCCACGTAAATGCAAGTTGTTGTGTATATGGGGTCGCGTCGATGTAGCTGTTTAGCTACGTTGACCATCATTGACCAATGAAGGAAAGGCCCAAATCTATAAGTTTTAGCATAAAATCGGAGTCATTGAGGGCTTAGAGACCCAAGGACATTATGAAATGAAGCAAAAGGGGTGTCGAGTGCAAAAGAGGAGTCAAATCCAAGAGAACATCATAAGATGGAGCTTGGGTGATGGAGACCCTCACAATGGGCAGCATAGAAACCGTCACCATATTAGATCAAAGGAGCAAGAGATTAACAAGCGAGACCAACAGATATGCAAGTGGGTCCTCCCCATAGCAGGCTTCAGCCTTGGTTGCCCTTGCACATCCTCAACCTAGGAGTCCATGGGCCCCATAGTTAATTAATGGTCACCAAGGGTTAATACTCATACCACTAAGAACTAACCAAAGGATTTACAAGTACCAGCAAACCAAGATACATGATCAAAACATGAAACTGATAGTGAGGTGAAAAATGGAGAACAATGGATGATAGGGAGAGCATGTGGAATGGAGTACTAAGGTTGAGATTGATACAATCCCTTTGTGAAGTATGTGGTTAAGTGACCTAATAAGAATTTTTTCTAGGTCTGGATCAAGACTAACCATGGGCAGTGATGTCGCAATGATGAACGAATACCAACCCACTCACTCAGGACATACACATGCCCTCAGGGACCAAATCCCATTCCTGGTAGAGAAGAAAAGGTAAGCAGGAAGTAAGGAAGGGCCTTAGTTAGAGGGGACCGTCAAGCCTGGGTAACATGGCTTTCGAGTCTCATAACCAATGCTTGTAGCCCGTTATTTGATCCAAGGGGTGTGCTTTGAATTTCCATTTTGTGTTGTGTTTTGTTTTATTTTTTTCTCTTTTTTTTTTTAAAAAAATGGGAACCATACCATGCAAGGATATATTGGTTGGTCTAAGGGGTGTGCTTTGAATTTCCATTATTTTTGTTTTTTTTTCTTTATTTTTTTTTGTTTTCTTTTTCAAATGGGAACCACACCATGCAAGGATATGTCAACTTCCTATTATTTGTGGCCATCAGATGGGAAGGAATCCCTGAGGACAGCAATGCATGAGAGATCGTAGGGGGATACGTGGTCCATCACATCCCTTTGAATTTACATCCTATTCCTTACCACTCGGATCCTTCCCAAGTTCAGAATCCACCAAGGTCAAAGATTGATTGGAGTTGATTAATGGAAAAGGGGCTGTACTTCTCTTGATCCCAGGACACCATAGAAAAGTGTGAGTGGTTGGATGTCATGGACTCACTGCTTGTTGCATGAAAGAAACTGTAACTTAGTTTCCTGAAACCAAAATGCTAATGTATGAAACTAGATATAATAGGTAATCCATAATAAGCACGTCCCCATTGGGCGCAACCATCACACCATCGCATCTTGTGGCAATAAGACAACTTTATTAGTGAAAATAAATAGAGGAAAATAACTAAAATAAAATAGAACAGAATGACTAAAGGTGAAATATATTTATATATATATATATAAGAGAAAGAGGAGGTAAGAAATGTTAAACATACAAATGATGGTGTATAACAAAAAATAAAGAAAAGACCTAAGAGGCCAGGACAACTATTTTAGTATGGGCAGCAATCTCCCCCACGACTAACCTTGGAGGGGGAGATTCAAAAGATGGAATGTGGCCAACCACTTGACAAAGTGGTAGTGGCACTAGTTTGGTGTAGTTCATGGAAGGGTTTTAATTATTGCATGTTGACCAACTGTATTTTTGTTGGGTCTTTAGGTTTGTGTATGAGTAGGCCTATAGATGGAAAGGTCTCGGAAATAATATAAGGTCCCTCCCACAGTGTTTGAAACTTGGTTCGTTGTAGCACATGTGTGGGGTTCCAATAGAGAACCTTATCTCCACGTTGAAATGCTACCTTCCAAATCCTAAGGTCATGACATTGTTTGTCATATGCCTTATGCATGTCATTTAATGACAAGGCTACTAATCAATTCTCATCTAGCACATTTAAGTTGATGAGCTATTCTCGTTGTGCCTTGGATAAGTCAAGACCTAAGTCACTTGTAGTGGATAGTGTTTGGAGTTCTACTTGAATCAGGAGTGTTGGTAGCTTTCCATAGACCAACTTATAAGGGGAGTAGCCTATAGGAAGTTTCCAGGTTGAGTGGTAGGCCCAAAGGATGTCGTTAAGTTTTGTGCTCCAATCCCTCCTATATTTGCTAATCGTTTTAGTTAGGATTTTTGTAATCTCTTGTATTGTGACTTCAGCTTACCTATTAGCTTGGGGGTGATATGGTGTTGTTAATTTATGTTCTACTCCCAAATGCTACATGAGTTTACAAAAAGTAACATCCATAAACTGAGTTCCATTATTTGAAATGAGTGCATGTTGCACTCCAAACTTGTTCACGATTTGCTTTTGAATATACTACATAGTTGTGGTTGAGGAACAGTCAATGACGGTTGCTGCCTCTACCCACTTGGTGTAGTAGTCGACTGCAACAATGATGTACACTTTCTTGTTTGATATGGGTGCGATGGGGCCCATGAAGTTGATGCCCCAAATGTCGAAGGGTTTAAGTGGTTGAATCCATTGTTGAGGCCCTCCATTCTTGTCGTCATCCCACCATCTCTTTAACATTGATTACAAGAGCAGATGAACCATTGAGCATCTTTGAAGAGTGTAGGCTAGTAGTATCCTACGAGCAGGATCTTAATGGTCATGCACCTTCCTACATAATGGCCCCCAAAACGGCCCTCATGAGCATCTTGGAGGACACGTAATTGATCTACATCAAGGATGCACCATCGAACCAAGCCATCCACACACATCTTATAGAGGTGTGCATTAATTTCCATGAAGTGCTTGGCTTTGTGAAGAAACCATTGTTTCTTCTGATGGTCCAACTCCTTTGGTAGCTTTTGTGTAAGAAGATAGATGAGGATGTAATTAAACCAATTCACTTCTGTGGGAGCTTACTTCACAATGGCTCCAGCAAAGAGGAGTTCATCTGGAAACTAGTTAGAGAGTGAGCTCTCCTCCTCTGTGTTTTCCCATCGTAACTGAGACAAGTGATCAGCAACCACATTCTTAGTTCCCTTTTTTCTACCATAGTAAGATTAAATTCTTGAAGGATCATGAGCCATTGTACGACACGGGGACTCACTATTGGTTTGTTCATAAGGAACCAGATGGCACTGTGGTCCATATGCACAAACATCTTGTATCTGAGCACATAGTGGCGTTGGAAGGTTACAGGCATGTTACATAGGTCAAAGGGCATCTTCCTGTATGCGAAAGTCCCCTAAGGGCTCATAAATTTTTTCTTGGCCTAGTCCTCTAGTGCAATCTGGATTTGGTTATAGCCATTGTAACCATCCAAGAAGCTATAGTAAAAATGCCTCGAAATGGTATCCAACACCTAGTCCACAAATGGGAGTGAAAAATGATCCTTAAAGGTTGTCATGTTTAGTAATTGAAAATTAATACAGACCCTCCATTTACCATCCTTTTTGGCATAATAACGAGTGGGCTGACCCACTCGCTATCCGTAATGGGGTAGATGAATCTCGCCTTCAGCAATTACTCAATTTCATCCTTAACTTTGGGATTTAATCATCTTTGTGGCTGTCATCATTGCTTCATGGAAGGGTCGATATAGATTCAATGTTGGCATACCCTCAGATCAATCCTTGTTAGCTCAGGATATGACCATGTGAAGGCAGTCAACCACTTATTTACCATCCTTAGCAACTTCTTCTTTTGCTTAAGAGCAAGGGTGACATTGATTATTACCAGCTCACCATTTTGCAAGAATGAATATTCCAGATTGACCGGTAAGGGCTTTAGTTCTAGGGGCTCCTGTTTAAAGCTTTTAGGGATCTACAACTTTCCCTAATTGGTAGCATCATTAGTAGTGGAAAGTTTTTGATGAACCTATTCCAGTTCAGCTATGCTCCCCATATAGGTACACACAAGGCTCTCAGAGGGTTCCATGCATAGGGTGCCACTATCAGAATCAACAGTCAGCCATTGGGTACCTTCTTAAGTGGCTACTACGTACATACATTATTGAATTTGTGATTTGGCGGTACATTGACTACACGTTTGAATGGATGTCCACTCAACAGAAAAGAGTTGCTACACACAATTGCACCTTGAGTCACTATACACGATGCATGAAACACACTTCTTCTCGATCTTTCCAAAGGAATTTTCCTTGGAAATTTCAAGGGAGAGATCCTGGAGTCCCAAACGTGCATCCACCGTGCTCAGCCACACTCTTCCAATTATAATCGGGAAGTCCCCCTTGCAGTTATCGACATGGATCACTAGGAAATCAGTAGGGTAGGAGCACCCAAAAATGGTGGTCACAATATCTTCTACCAATCCCAAGGGAAAGGTAACGAATTGGTTTACTAACTCAAGCTAAATGTTGCTCTCCGTCAATGGGGGTAGGTTCCAAGTCTTATACATATCATGTGAAATCAGGTTGATACCTGACCCCGAATCTATGAGATATTTGCATGACTGGTTACTTGCTACCTGAAGGTATATGAGGGGGCTTCCTAGATCAGCCAATTTCTGAGGAAGATGACCCACCGTAATCTAGTCTATCACAGCATGTGTTAACATGATGGTTTGCACATTGGAAGGTGTTTCGTTTGAAGGTTGCTTAAAGGATTAAGTGTCAGAGGCAATTAAAGATGTAGGGGCACTATCTATAGATGAGTGTGAGGGTGTGTTTAGGTTATTAAGCCAAAAAAAAGAACATTTCCATGGTTTTGATTCTGACATGCTCTGCTGGGGAGTTGGTTGTAGATTGATGGCCCTTGTGGCATTACGCTACTGTAGTTGTGGAGGTATTTCTCCCTACATGCGTAGAGAAGGAGGTAGTTGAGTTTAGGGCTAATGGATAGGTAAGGTAGAAGGAGGTGGTGAAGGATTGTGCAGATGTGGGTTTTCCCCCTTTGGTGATGGAGATTGGGCCCGAAAGTATTCTAGAGGGTAGTAATGATTTTAGAATGTTGCATGACTAGAAGAGTCCTGCAGGGAGATTGGCTACCAAACATAGTACCCATAAGAATCCAGCTACCTGTAAGGGTACTACTACCATGGGGGTGGCCTCCCCCATGACTATGGGTGCTGCCATTGCTAGTAGTGCTCATATGGTTACAACGGAGCTCCACTTGGATAAAATCCCTATTGCTGGTGGAACTACCTGAAATTTCCTTGGGGATAAGACAATCTTTGAGATGTTTTCCTCTTTGCTAAGCAAGGGTTTAGAGTGTACACCCTAGATTCTTGCAGATGTGACACCATGGGGCAACATCCCTTAGGATGTTTGTACTGGCATATGTCACATCCATCGTCTTCCTCAATGTCCAAGTCTACCACTTATTCTACTGCAGTAACCTTGCCCTTACCTTTGTGGTAGGCATGTTCAGCCTCTTTTCTCATTCGTCAATCTTGATCATTACTTTGTTCTTTGGATTCTTTGACAATTTTTATAACACTTTGAAATTTTTCATCCAAAGAATCCCACATCTTGTAAACCTTGGCTAAAATTTCAGAAGTGAACTTTTGTATGGGTAAAGTTTTCCTGTTCATCGCTGCATCTAGAGATAACTCCTCATCTTCACATAATCGGACCTCTCTCTTCTGGATGAAAGGGTCCTGATTATATTCTTTTGTGATTTCCCATTTTCATAGTTCTTCCTCTTCTTTAGCTACCTGCTCAATTAATTGCTAAAGTTGATGAGCCCTTAACTCAGATAGCCATCCTTGAGCGTAGATGCCAAGAGTCCTTCTTGTTCCAAAACAAATCCCATCTATGACATGGCGAAGCTATTTCTGCTAAGAGTAGCCATGACCAAGGCATTGGTGCAACAATGAGTAATATTTGCTCATGGTTGCATCCAAGGGTTCGTGGCTACCTTGTTTCCACCCCTAAATTTTTCATCTTAGATTAGACACTCTAGAGTAGGTTTGGTATTTTTCATTGAAGAGCTCCAGTATCGTACTCCATTGCCTAAATGATTCTGACTCCAAAGACTGGTACCAACTTTCTGCTTCCTTGATGAGTGTTCAAGGGAATAGCTTGAGTTTCTGCCACTCATTTTCAATATTCTATAGGGTGCAGGTGTCATGAAATGCTTGTACGTGAGTCTACGGATCACAATTGTATCCCCCTTCAAACCTAGGAATGTTGTTCATGTTAAGGCACATGATCTGCCTATCTCACAAATGTCTGGTAGGTATGTGAACTGCCTTTACTATGTTGAGCATTCTTCAAGTGGCAAGTAGTGGTTCATTAAAGTCATGGTCTTGATGATGGCCATGGCGTATGTGGTAGTCTCTGCTACCTCTTCTTTTGTGATAGTGATCTTCCCATGATCGCTCACGCCCTTGATCACCTTGTCCCCATTGGCCTCCTCGATCATCATCATCACGATCCCTCCTATGATGGTTGCGGTCAAATTCAGAACCTAATGAAGCTAAGTTAAAAAGAGGGGAATGAGCAAATGGGGAGGGACTACCACCCTCACTATGTCAATCACCTCCTCTTCCATGACGACGATCTCAACTATCATGTCCATCTTCACCTTCATCATGATCTCCTTCAAGTGATCCCTCAGTATCCTGGAACTTCTAGTCGCTTGATCCTTTACTCTGTATGATAGATTGGATGTTCTGATGTGGGGGTGGAGATGTGGAAAAATGGGAACCACGAGGAATATGTCCCTCATCATCATGTTGGGACGGTAGGAACAAAGGGTTACTAGAACATTTTCCCTTTGCTCATTCATGGTGTTGTGCCTGTTGTAGGTCTTGCTTATGCTATGCCTTACTTGGATGATAATCTTGATAATTGTGATCCTCTGTCATGTACCCCTCAACTCGATCTTGAAGGCCCAATCTGGTGAGAGTTTGGAGTAGCAATCTGAGAATTGATCAATCAGGAGGCAATATAACATTGCCCTCCATGTCCTACCATCACATATGCTCATCCTAATGTAAGATGAAGGTGAAGTTGGGTATATACTCATCTGCATGAGTATATATCACTCGACATTCCTAGGGTACTTGTGGGTTAGATGTGTCTCACGTGTGAGAAGACATATTAGTGTTAAACAACAAATAACTTGGTGTGCCTTACTCTTACCTAAGTCGCCTAACATGAGTAGATTTCGATGTAATAGGTTTCTTCCAACGAGGTAAGTGATGATCTTGCTAAGGCTAGATAGCGCATGGAAGACTAATAGTCCCCAAAAATGGTGCCAATGATAAGTAGCGAGGTACCCCTACGCCCAACCATACGAATCATGAGTGTTCATGTGCGACCCATTCGAATTTTGAAGACTGCAAGCACTTACATACACAGAATTCTAGCCAGCAAAACCTTAGTTAGAGCAGTCATTGTCTTCCCAACCTCACTTATGATATTCTAAAATGATGGTTGAGTGTGATTGAGGCAATTGATTTTTATAAGTTTTCTTTTTATCTTTAAATTCTAATTCTTCTAGTGTAGAAAATTAAAGGCTATATAATTTTACAATTACTCTACTCTATCACTTAACTATCCCTAGCATAAACAACCAATCCAATCCTCCATGCACATCCTAAGCATGTCCTAACCACTACTAGATTACCAGATGTTAGGCATCATTGGGTTGCCAAGTGTCAAATATATGTTTGAGTTGGTCGTGCTTATGGTTCTCATAAACTATAAAAAGGACTATAACTGTAAAGTGATAATAATAAAAGCTTTTAGAATTATTAAAATATTAAAATATTTTAATTCTTAAGTAGTTTAATCCAAATGCTGCAAGGAATGTTCAAAAAGCTCATCTTTATTATCGGTCAGGCCAATGGGCTCAAGTACATTAGCGCTCGAATAAAGAGTTGTACACTCTTAAAACTCCTACTATGGGCACTTGGGGAATATTCTAACTTTCACGAAGACAAACTACAAGAGCTTCGCTACAACTTGAACAAAATATGCCATAAATGTGATAAGTGCATGCATATTTATAGCAAAAAATGGACTCTGCGTTGACAAGGCCATGTCAACACTTGGAAAGATGCGTCGACGAGGTCACGTCGATGTGGCCATGTTAATCAGGCTTCATCGACACAACCCAATTGACGTAGTGACTGGATGCTTCATCAATCACCGTGAGGTCCATGTAGACATAAAGGAAAGCATACTTGCTCCCAAGTACTCATATTTTAATCTTAAATATCAACCAAAAGCATATTAAGTGATACCTGGGTAACAGTAAATAAATAATGCTAAAATGTTATAAAATTATGCAAATACATGCAAATGTAAGGCAAACAAGGTCATCCAAGGTCATCAATAGGGTGACAATAAGTAAACAAAGTGCAATAAGGGCCAAATAAAGGTTAGCCAAGGTTAAAAAAAGTAAAGTATAAGGACCAAGGCTTCAAATGTTCAACAAAGGCCATGATTTTTCCCATTTTAGGCCTTAGTGGGCCATGATGCCAATTTAGAGTCTTGGTGGACTATGATGCTAGTTTAAGGCCATAGTGGGCCATGATCACATGGTGTCAAACAACGGTCAAGGAAGGTCAAACCCTACTATTTGATACCATTCAAAGGCACATAAAGACATAATAAGGAAAATAAAGAACCCATAGGGCTATATAAAGCCTATAGAAGGTCAACAAGGTGAACAATGCAACACAAGTCCCAAAGTAAGCCAAATACTATGTAATAAGGTAAAAATCAAGTAAAATAGGTCATATAAGGTAAAATTTGGCTAATATAGGTAAAACAAAGATTAGGTTTTCTAGTTTTAGGCCTTAGCAGGCCATGTTTTGAGGTTACAAGGCTATTAGGTGAGTTTGGGCATTAGTTAGGGCCATTTTTGGGCTATTTGGACCTAAAAATCAAGTGTTTTGAGGCTTTCAGATTGGGCTCAACATAGAAACTGGAATCCTTAGCTTGGAAATCAAGGAAATTAGGTCTTTGAGTGTTCAGAGGTCCAAAATTGAGGTTTTAGGACCTTCCCAAGGTAGCATAGGATTATATCCATCAAAATTGGATACTCCAGAGGTCTATAAAGGCTAAAAAGGTAGGTCTTGAGGCCTTCCCCCATTGTTTCCACACTAGCTAGTGTGGAAGAGAGGGGGTTTAATGTGGAAAGCCAAGATTCAAGCCAAAATGGAATCAAACATGGTCAAATAGGTAGTCAGGACCTAGATCTAGAAGTTGAGGTAAATTTGAGTGCCCATACGTGTCAAAATGGCTTTCCTCCCTTTTCCCACACTATGCACAATATCCTTAGCATGGAAAAATAGGGGGACACTTGTTTTGTAAATTTATAGTGATTTAGAAGCACTTTGACCAAGTTTCTAGGCCCCTAGGGCTGTAGACTTTGATTCTACAAGTTTTTGGTTGATTTTGAGCACGTTTGAAGGCTGTTTAAGGGTACTTAAGGACTTTCCCCCATGTTTCCATGTTGGGGGAGTTACTCAAACATGGAAGATTGGGGGGAATGGGCTTTTGAGGCTAAAATAAAGTCAAACAAATAAAATCTTAAGGCTATGAGGTCCTGGGCTTCTCCAGTGTAGATCTTTGGCGTCTAAGAGTATCATCTTGTCACTCAATGTAGAAAAGTAGCTTTCCCTCCTTGTTTCCAAGCTACCTGGAGTGGAAGGGGCCTCCTCCAGTGTGAATGAATTAAGAATCATAGATCTAGGTAAATTTAAGTCATAATTGACTATGAATGTTACCTTGCAGAGTTCCTAGGGCCAAGGGGTATGTCTCCATGTCAAACTTTGGTAGTTTTGAACACCCCTAATTGGTTTTTTAGTTTTTCCGCATTAGGGAGCTTAGTGTGGAAAACTAGGGGGAACCATCTTCTAACCATATTGGATTAGTTTATTAAGTTTTAAGGGCTCTAATGGCTACTACTAAGGTTCTAAAGTGCATGTAAGGTCATTTGACATCATTCTAGGGCATTTAAGAGCTCCAAAAAAATTTTCCCTTGAGTTTCCACATCAAGTAGGATGGATGAAGGGATCCCTAGTGTGGAAGAACCATGCATTCTAGATCTAGACTAGTTTTAGTCTCAATCGATTGTGCATATTAGCCTGTGGGGCTACCGAGGTTGAGGGCTAGCGTTTGGAGTCAAGACTAGTTAGTTTGAAAGTCCTCTAGGTGGTTTTTTTAGCTTCCCCCTCTTTTTCCATGTTGGGGATGGTATGCTCACTATGAAAAACTAGGGGGAACTAGATTTTTATCTTTTTGCATCATTTTTGGTCATGCATGTAGCTCTCCAAGGCCACTAATGATGATTATCAATGCTTGGTGTTTCGAAGGTTTCCAAGTGGTTTTTGGTGTTCCCCCCTTTTTCCACACTAGGGTTTTCATGCTCAACATGGAAAATTCGGGGGAAAGCCTTTCTAGCTTCTTAGGATATATTTCAATAGGTTTGAAGATCTTAAGATATGCAGATGAGATTCTAGGACACACATAAGGTTTTTCGGTGTTCATTTGAGATCCCTAAAGGCTATTTTGGAGTCCTCTAAAAGTTTCCCCCTTTCTTCCATGTTGGGTAGCATGGAAAAGATGGCTCTCAGCATGGACAAACTTAGGGACCTTTATTTTTTCCATTTTCATCATTTTTGGATATGCATGTAGGCTTCCAGGATTTCTATCATTGACTGTTGATACCCAAGGTTGAAATTTTATTTTTTAAAGGGTTATTAAGTAGTTTTTAGGCTTCCCCCATTTTTCCATGGTGGAGCTTCATTGCATAAAGTGAAAAATTTGGGGGAAGGGCTTTTAGCCTTTCATGGTCAATTTGGCTATGCATGAGTGTCCACAGGGCTATTGGCATTGGCAATTAGTGGCTAAGGTCAAAATATAATCATTATGAAGGCTATGAGGAGGTTTTTAGGCCCCTTTCCATCCATCTAGTGGTGGGAGGCTTAGCATAGAAGAGATCTTCCTTAGTTACGTAAGTCAGATCTAGGCCAAATTGACAGCTAATCAACCATGCATGTTAATCTCTAGGGTTGCCTATGTCACTGGTCAATGTTGGATATCAAGCTTCGATAGTTTGAAGGCTTCTAAGTGCTTCATGTAGTCTTTTCCATTTTTTCCATGTTGAACTTGGTGGCCACAACATGGATGGAAGGGGGATGATAGTTTTATGCCATATTTAACTACTCTTGGAGCATTTAGAAGCTCTAGGGGGTTCCAACAAGGTCTAGGGATCATCAAGCATCAAGAAATGATCATTAATTAATCAATTTAGGTCATTTTTTGCTTCTTCCCATCTATCCATGCTAAGGATGATACGATCAAGGTGGAAGAAGCCTCCCCCAGTGTGGAAAACACCAAATCCCAGATTTCAACTAGTTTTGACTAGGTTTGGTGGGGGGTTTTGAGGTTGTTGAAGATGCTTGGAGTGGTTCTCGGTCACATGGGTCCATCTCAGGGGGTCAAACTTTGGCTAGATGGATGTTGGGGGTAAGACTAGGTGTTACCCCCATTCTTCCATACTGGGCACTATTGCCCCAGCATGGAAACCCATGGTATTTAGCTTCATTCATGTCTCACCCACTTTTGGAAACCTGAGGTTGAAAAAGGTAGGTTTTGGTTACTAAAAATAGAAAAATATTTGTAATTATAATGATTTTGTGAAATAGGAGACATGTTTCCATGCTAGGCATGGTATCCCCAACATGGATGCATGGGGGTTAAGGTTGCCATAATGTTTTAAGTGTCAAATTAGAAAAAATCTCAGTGTTGATGCAAGTTTTGATTAAGAGAGAAGGTGTAAGGTGGGGCCCAAAATCTAAAAATTTAAAATTTTAAAAAGTGAAGTTGTTTCTCACCCAAAGTCAATGTGAACTAGACTTTTCCCCCTTTGTACTTTAGTGCACTTGGAGTTATAGTGCACTAAATTAGTAGCTGGGGTTTCAAGGTGTACGTTTAAGTTTTAGATGTTATTTTATTGTGAAATCTCACAAGTTTTCATTACAATTACCATTCTACACTAACAGTACATTAGAGCTTTGGCAGAGATTCTTCTGGTAGAGAACGCTTGTCTTCAGCATGGAAGCCTCTCATCTCCCGTATAGCTAGTGTAGAATAACTATTTCTCTTAATTTTTGATGAGTGTCAAAGTGTCATGTTGATAGGTCCTTGTTGATGTAGCCTCATTGATGGGCCTCCATCAATGGGGTTCCATTTACATGGTGTTGCCCCATCGACAAGGTCGTGTCAACATAGCATTTGCTACATTGACAGGGCCTCATCAATGTAGCCCTAGAGTAAAAACTATAAATATGAGCTTCCAACCATGTTTATGGACATTAGATTCATAGTAGTAGTAGAGCTCTTGTAGTTTGTCTATTTAAAAGTTAGAATATTTTTCTTGAGTGCACACAGTAGGAGTCGTTAAGTGTATGGATCTTCATTCGAGCATTGTTGTACCTAAACCACACCAATGTGTATGAAAATAAAGACAAGCTTCTTGATAAACCTTGCAACATTCTGGATAGCTTAAATACTGTATTTATGCATTCATTGTTTTTATTAGATATTTGATCAATTAAGCTAAATTAGACTTTAATCAATTAAGCTAAATAGATTAAGTACATAAGTACAACCTCTTCGAATGTAAACACGTATTTTCTTGGTAATCCCAACAACATTATTACTTGGTGTGCCTAGTAGCATAATGCTTGGTAACCTCGTGGTGGATATGTGGGTTCAAAACGTGTATGGAAAGTGGAACCGAATGCTTATGTTAGGACTAGCTAGAGACTAGTTAGTTACTTAAATTAAATTAATCATTAAATTACCTCATATGTCTCTTTAAGCATCAAAACTATAACACATAAAATGATAAAAATCATATGTATTGATTACACTAAACCATACCTTTGTACTTCACAAGTATAATTGGGAAGACAATGAGACATTAGGGCAAAATTCACTTCATGGGATACTAGTGCACTGGAAACTAGAGAGTCCATGAAATTTAATTGGATTATGAATGAATGCTTTGTGATTTGTATGGTTGGACATAGGGGTACCTTTACTATTCATCATTAGCGCGGTTGCCAAGGACTCTTTTTGTTGAAATGTGCACTATCTAGGTTTAGTGGATATTATTAATATCATTGGACTAACCCCAAGGTTAATATCATTCCCAAATAATATAACTACAAAAGCACACTAATATTTTATTATTTGTAAAATGTCTTCTTCTCACAGGAAAAATGATACGAAACCACTAGTCTCACAAGAGTGCAAAGTGGTATATACTCATCTAGATGAGTTTGTGCCTAATTACACCTTCATCATACATCAAGATGAGCAACTATGATGGCATGATATAGAAGGCAACATGGTATTTCCCCTTGATTGATTTAAGCCCAGGATGCTACTTCAAACTCTTAAAAAGTTAGGCATCCCAAGTCTTCAAGAGAAATACATTGTGAATGGTTATGATGCTCAGGACTACTGTCCCACTAACACACAATGCAAGCAAGATTGACTCAAGAGAGGCATCATGACGATGCTAAGAAAAAAAATTTACTAATCCCTTATTCCTATTGAACTAGGATGACAATGAGGGTCCTGCCTCTAAGAACTTTTAGCATGAAGATTCTCTACACTTTGTTATTCGTGATGAGGGTGTGACCTTGAATTTGCAATCTACAATCCACAATTCAAGTTTAAGAAAAGATGGAAGTCAAAGCAAGGGATCAAACAAGCATCAAAATGATAGGAAATCTAATCAATGTGGTCATGATAGCCAAGGGAAAATTTGTAGATTTCATGGTGGAGGCAGTCCTCCTCCCTTTTCCTCCTCTTCATCTACATCTACTTCTTCTTCCTCTTCTAATTCTAAAAGATACTATAGAAGGAACAACCATGATGGAGGTGAGCATAAAGGTAATAATACTAATCTCCATGCCCATAATAATCAAAGCCGTAATAGAGGACATCATCGATGACAATGGAATCATGATGATGATGAGCCTTTGTTAGCAACTTGAAGCATGCTTAACATTGCAGAGGCAGTTAAGATCCCAACTAGGAATGTGAAGGATAGTAGGATCAAGCACTTAGACATGAACAATATCCCAAGATTTGAGGGGGATATAACTTTGATCCATAGACACATCTACAAGTTTTCCATGATTCTTGTGCCTTGTAGAATATTGAAAATGATTGGCAAAAACTCAAACTCTTCCCTAGGACACTTATCAAGGAAGCTAAAAGCTAGTACTGGTCTTTAGATCTGAAATCTATTAGCAGATGGAGTACCATGCTAGAGCTATTCAATAATAAATAGCAGACATACTCTAGAGTGTCCAATCTGAGAAGGAAAATCCCAACACTAGAAACAAGGAACATATGAACCCTTGGATGCCACCATGGGCAGATACTATTCTCTCTTACATTGATGCCCTGGCCATGGTTATTCTCACAAGGAACAACTCTACCACATCATAGATGGGCTTAGAGCAGAAACCATAAGAACTCTTAGCATTTATGCCCAAGGGAGATTGTCTGAATTGAGAGCACATCAGATACAAAAGCTAATAGATCAGGTAGAAAAAGAAGAAGGTGAGTTGCAAAAAAGGGAAACTGTAGAAGAATATAATAGGAACCCTTCTATCAAGACATGGGAGGTCTAGTTCTATGATGAGGAGTCACCACTTGATAAAGTGGTGAACTGGAAAACCTTGCCCATATAAAAATCTATTTCTGATGTTTGGGCAAAGGTTGAAAAATTATGGGACTCTTTGGATGAAAAATTCTAAACTAGTGTGAAGATTGCTAATGAATCCAAAGAGTAAAATAGTGATCATAGCCATAGGAGGCAGAAAGAAGCTAAATGTGCCTACCAAAGAGGTAAGGGCAAAGTTGCTACAGTAGAAGAACTTGTGGAGACAAACTTTGATGATGACATTGGTTGTGACATTTGTCAATATGAACATACTAAGGGATGTTGCCTTGTGGTGTCACACTTACAAGAGTCTGGGTTGTACGCATTGAATTCTTGACTAGCATGGAGGCAAACACCTAGACAATTACCTTATCCTCAAGGTAATCCAAGGTAGTTCCACTAGTAATAATATGCTTACTATCCAAGTGGAGCTTTGCCACAACCATATGAATAATATTAATAGTAGCACAAATCAAAATTGTGGGGAATGCCACCACCAAGGCAACAGTACCCTTATAGGTAACCAAATCTATACAGGTACTATGTTTAGCAAGCCATCTCTCCAATAAGTCCTACCAGCCATGCATCATTCCAAAATTACTATTACCCTCTAGAGTAACATCGAACTCATTCACTATCTACTTGAGGGAAGAACCCATATCCTTACCACCCTCCATATCCGTCTGCATACATCCCTTCATCCTTAACCCAATTACTTTCTATTTTGTCTATACAAGATGAAATTCCTCCATAGCCACAAAAACAAAATTCTATGAGGGCTATGAATTCACAATAAACTTTCCATTTGAGTGGTTTGGACAATCTATCTAAGAAACAATCCTTTTTTTCAACCTAACAATCCTTCCAAACCCTCACATCCTAATGCAACTAGTCATCCTCTATCTCCAACATCCTCATCCTTTGCATGAAATACATTTGAGACCCTTCAAACTAAACATCACCTCAAATCTATACTATGATATTAACTCATGCTATTTCTAATTCGATCAAGGTTGGAAATCTTCCAATGAAAAGATCTAACCCATGAAGTCCTCTTATCTACATATAAATCACTAAACATGAGCCATGCAAGGCTCTTCTTGATTCTAGTTCTAGTGTCACTTTCATCTCCCATGAAATGTACAAAGCCTAGAACCTACCACCTCTCAAGAAGAGCAACATCCATTTAGAATTGGTAGACCATTCAATCACTATTCCTTTGGAACTAGTGGAGGATATTGTAATTGTGATTTGTGTGTGGTCCTATCCTATTGATTTTCTGGTGATCAAGTTGGAAAATTGCAAAGGTGATTTTCCTATCATTATGCAAAGGACATGGTTAGGCATAGTAGATGCACATATGGGCATGAGGGACTCCTCCTTAAAGATATCCAAGTAAACTAAATTTGGATGTTTAGAGAAGAAGTGTGTTCCATGCATCATGCACAATGATAATAGGTGCAATTACGTGCAAAATATCTGGTCCATCAAAAGTACATTCATTACAGCATGCAATCAGTGTGCACAAGAAATAGATATCCAAAGGTGTCTGTATGCAATAGGCATAAAATAGAAGGATACCCAATGGCTGATAGCTAATTATAACAATAACACATTATGCATGGAACCTACTAAGAACCTAACATGTGCTTATGTTGAAGGCATGGATGAACTTGAGCAAGTTCATCACCAACTCTCCAATGATGAAGATGATGATATATATTGGGGAGAGTTGGAAATCCCTAATAATTTTAAGCAAGAGCCACTAGAGTTAAAAACTCTACTGCCTGACATTGAACACGCATTTTTAAACAATGGCAAGCCCTTCATAATGAAAGCAAAGCTTACTCTTGAAAAAAAAAAGATAAGTTGTTGCAAGTCATCAACATATGGCCAATAACCTTTGCATGGTCATATCTTGATATGATTGGAATCAATCTAGGGATATGCCAGCATTGCATTTACACCAACCTAGTCATAAAGCCAAGAAGGCAGCCATAGCGGTGGTTGAACCCCAAACTAAATCAAATCATCAAGGAGTAAATAGAACAACTCCTCAAGGCAAGGTTCCTCTATCCCATTATGGATAGTGAGTGAGTTAGCCCACTCATAATTGTGCCAAAGAAAGGTGGCAAGTGGTGGGTTTGCATCGACTTTAGGTTGTTGAACATGGCAACATTTAGAGATCATTTTCCATTGCCATTTGTGTATTAAGTGTTGGACACCATCTTTAGGCATTGCTATTATAACTTCTTAGATGGTTATAGTGGCTATAACCAAATCCAAATTGTGCCAAAAGATCATGCCCAAGACAACATTCATAAGTTCATGGGGAACTTTTACATATTATAAGATGTCGTTTGGCCTGTGCAATGCCCTTGTAACATTCCAATGCCTAGTCCTTATCATTTTATAATAAAAGATTGGTAGCAAGGGAAAATTATTTATGGATGACTTCTCTACCTATGGGGCTACATTTGAGCAAGCCTTGGACCACCTTGAGTAGGTTCTAAAAAGATTTGTTGAAACAAACCTTAGGCTCAATTAGTAGAAAAGCCACTTAATGGTTCATGAAGGCACAGTACTGGGACACAAAATTACTCAGGCAGGGATTGAGGTAGACCTTGAAAAGATAAGGGTCATCTAAGGAATCACATGCTAACTAGAGACAATTAAAGATGTTTGATCATTCCTTGGACATACTAGCTACTACCAACAATTTATAAATAATTTTTCTAAGACTGAAAAGCCATTGGTCGAGCTTACAAAGAAATATGCTCTATTCATCTACACCAAGTAGTGTGAACATCCATTCTAACTACTAAAGGAGAAACTCGTAGAAACTCCAATTCTATAAACACCAGACTGGTTCAAACCATTTCATATAATGACAAATGCATCTAATTATGCCTTGAAAGCCATTCTTACATAGTTGGATGATAAGAAATATCCATATTACATCCACTGTGCAAGCCAAAGCATTGTGGGTGCACAATTAAATTACACCACAACTGAGAAAGAACTAATGATAGTGGTGTATGCTCTTGAAAAGTTTAGGTACTATGTTCTTGGTTATAAAGTATTTATGCACATATACCATAGTTCCATCCACTTCGTGATGAACAAGCTAGTAGTAAGCCCCCATATCATACAGTGGCTTGTGATCTTATAGGAATTCAATCTCACAATGGTAGATTGGAAACGGACTAAGAATGTGATCACTGACCACCTCTCTCGGTTAAGATGGCATAAAAAAAGAAGGAGGGTCCACTCTTTGATCAATATCCAAATAATCTCCTCTTTATAGGAGTAATAAATGACCAAGTGCCAATTGAACTAAAATGGTATGATGGCATCCTCACTTACCTTCTCACTCAGGAGATACTGCATGATCTGGACTTTAGGAAGAAGAAACATTTTCTTCATTGGGCAAAGTACTTTATGGAAATCAATAAACACCTTAAAAAGGTATGTGCCGATGGCCTGGCTCATTGGTGTATCCTTGATATAGATCAACTACACATTCTCAAAGATGCTCACAAAGGCCCTTGCGGAGGCCACTATATAAGGAGATGCATAACCATAAAAATTTTGATGATAGGATACTATTAGCCTATAATTTTTAGGGATGCTCACCATTTTGTCCGATCTTATGAACATTTTCAAAGAGATGGTGGGATGACCGCATGAATGGAGGGTCCTCAATAGTGGATTCAGGCACTGGAGCCCTTTAACATATGGGGCATTGACTTCCTGGGTTCCATCATGCCCATGTTCAATGAAAAGCATACATCATCGTAGCAATCAACTACTGTACCAAATGAGTAGAAGTAGCAATCATCACTAATTGCATATCATTCGTTGTTGCTAGATTTGTATAAGAAAATGTTGTAAATAGGTTTAGGGTACCATGTGCATTGATTTTTGATAATGAAACTCATTTTACAGGTATCACTTTTAGAAAATTAATGCAATACTTGGGCATTGAACATAAATTAACAACACCCTATCATCCCCCAAGCCAATGGTCAAGCAAAGGTAACTAACTAGGAGATCAAAAAGATCCTAACAAGGACCATAAGCAAATATAGGAGAGATTATAGCACAAAACTCAATAATGCCCTATGGGCCTATCACTCAACATGGAAACTTCCTATTGGCTACTCTCCCTACAAGTTAGTGTATAAAAAATTTCCAACACTCTCAATTCAATCTGATCTCCATACACTCTCAATAGCCTGTAATCCAAATCTTGATCTAAAACTAGCATAAAGAGAAATATTGATCAACCTAAACGTGCTAGATGAAAACTGATTGGTGGCCCTATCCTTGAATGAAGTGCATAAGGCATTCAATAAACAATGACATGATCTTAGAATATGGAAAGTGAAATTTTAACTAGGAGATAAGATTCTCTACTGGAATTCAACACATGTACCTAAAAAAACCAAATTCTAAACATTATGGGAATGACCTTATGTAATTGTTGAATCCTTTTCTTCTGGGGCCATTATCATATACAAACCTGAAAGCCCAAATAAAAAGTAGTTGGTCAACATTCAACAAGTAAAGATTTTTCATGAACCTAAGCAAGCTAGTGCAACAACTACCTCAATAGATGGAAAACCATGCTTAATTTTTTAGATCTCCTCCTTCCAACTCAGTCATGGGAGAGATGGCCATCCATGCTAAATCATATGGCTCCTTAGTTTTTCTATTTTTTTGCTTTCCATGTTTTTGATTTTGCAATTTATTTATTTTAAAATTTTTTTATTTTTGAAATGTTTCATATTTTTACACCATTTTTTGTTTTACATCATCATTAGTACATTTGAATATTTATTGGATATTTTAAACTTTCTTATATATTCTACTTTGTTTTGTTTAAGTGTGAATTTCAAATTTTTGCTAATAAAAGTGCCTTATTGTCAATAGGACATAGTGGTGTTGTGGTTGTTACTAATGGTGGTCTGTGCTTTATGTTTTGTTTGCTAATTTCTAGTTTCTATTTTTGTACTGATGACTCAATCATGGTTTCTTTTTCATGGAACAGGCAGTGAGTCCATGTCATCCATCCATCCACAAGCTTTATGATTTTCCTTGTTCTAGAAGTTTAAGGTCCCTTTCATTAAAAAAAACTCTTAATAAATTTGTAACCTTGGTAGTTCCCAGAATTGGGAAGGATTCAAAGGTTTGAGGATGTGACTTCAAGGGGACTCAATACTCTTTGCACTCTTCTACTTACTTGAGCGCTTGAGTATTCTTCATGGACTTACTATTCCATTCCGACATCTAATTGGAAGTCAAATAAAGTCTTTGCATGGTGTGGTTCCCATCAAAAGAAAAAAAATAAAAACAAAATACAAAAAAAAAATACATGATGGGAATTCAAAGCACATCCCTTAATCACATAAATGGGCTATAAGCACTAGTTATGGGGCTAGAAAGACATGTTACCCATACCTGAAGGTCCCCTCTAACTAAGGTCCTTGTTCACTTCCTATTTCTCTTTTCTTCTCTTTATTCAATGATGGTTGTTTTGTGGGTACACTCTTGTGTCTTGAGGGGGTGGATCAGTCTTGGAGTAACAATGCAAAGTCACTAAAAGAGGTTGGTTTTGGTCTGGACTAAGGATGGATCTTCTTCGATCATTTTAAATATGAACTTCACAAGGGACTTCTTATGACTTCAATGTGAAATTCCATTCCATCTTCTCCATCATCCACTTCTACTATCCTTAGCTCACCTCACTACTAGTGTCCATGTTCTTGATTCTGTGTCTTGGTCTGATGTATTTAAATTCCTAGGTAGAGTCTTTCAAGTTTTGGTTCTTAACTTCCATTGACCATTAGTCACCCATGGGGCCCACAAACTCCTTAAGTTGAGGTTATGCAAGGGTAAAAAGGACATGTGCCTACTATGAAAATGATCCACTTACATATCCCTTGGTCAAGTTCATTAAGCACCTTATCCTTAGGCATTATCGCAAGTAGAATCTTTCGTACACCCATTTTCCACATTAAACCATACACTCCTTTACATATTTTATTCATTCAATACATTCTCCATCAAATTTTTCAATTTTTGATCTTTCAAAGATCCTCTTCAATGATTTTATCATATTCTTGGCTTTTCTGGGATTCCATAAACCCAAAATTCATTGAAGAATTCCTTATATTTCTTGAGATACTCAAATTTCAAAATTTTTGCTATTGGGCCCCATATATGGGGCCCCAACAACGTAAGGGAAAAATACTATAAATAGGCACAACCCCACATGGAAAATTTTACATTTTCTCAATTTTTCAAAGCCCAAAACCTTCTAAAGCCCATAACTTCCAAATTTTTTATCCAAATCACTTTTTTCTTCAACCCTGTAACTATTGGAGGTAAGCTCTTCATCATGGGAGTCACAAATGTACCATTTTTGATAGAAAATTTTTCACAATTTTTTCTAACTCCCACAATAGTGTAACTAAAAAATCAACTATTAAACACTAAATACAAGAGTTAAACCTTTCCAACAAGCTCTGGTGACAATTATAATAAATAATTAATAAAATAATAAATTTACCATGGTCCAACCTTAGCCAAAGTGTAACTAACTAACTAACAAGAAAGGGTACTCAAAACTTTAAAGTTACACATTACATCTACTAATCTGTGGATGTGTTGTGACCATATATGACACCAAAATAAAAGCACACGTAGGAAGCAGGACCATCCCAACCAAGGGAAAAATGACCTAGAATGGGAAGAGGCCAAGAACAGCCCCAAAAAGAACCATTGACAACCCATGCCATAGGTCCTTGCAGAGAAGAAGTAAAAGTGGAATTTATCAAATAGATTCCAAAACCAACAATAGTAGCAATAGAACACTCCCATCAAGATAATGTGCTAGCACAACCAACAAACCTCAAGGTGACCTTAACAGAGGCTTGCTTGAATTAAAAAAAATGGTGAGAGGTCTAAAAATTAGTGTTCCAAAAGTTAAAATTTTGGCCCTTTCCTAGAGCATGCACCAAGAGAAGTGTAGGGCCAACTAAAGGCTTCTCCCATGTGGCCAATCATCACTTCCACCAAGGAGTGGTACATGGGAGAGACATTCCTATTCTAGAATAACAAGTAGCCTAGAGCAACAGTCATGATCAAGGACATCTCAGTGTCCTACTTGGCATAGGCCATTGTTGTAGTGCTTGGGTTGCCTGAAATAAGGGAAAATCTTTTTAAGATTTCAATGCAGGTGAATCCCTGTATCTAGAAAGAATGGATGCAATGGTGCTATGGTGTTGATCATAAGGAGTTTTGTGTGCTCACACTAGCAGAGAGAATCCATTATAAGATTATAACCTTTCACCTCAATCCCACGATGAGGCCAAGAAAAATCACCACCTTCTCTACCTCAGCATGCATCGCTTTGAGTGGAAGATTCTTGATCATCCTTCTGTAGCTTATCTATCTAGAGATGAAAAAGAAATTTAAAGAAAATGAAGGTAGAAGGAAGGGACTTCTCTTTCCATGCCTCATCAGAAAACTCTATCAAAGAGGAGGGATAGTCTGTTACATCAATGACATAGTCAGAATCGTTTTGGCTACCAATTGGGTAAAAATGATGAAGGATAAGATGTTTGTAACCACAATTCATGAAGAGGAGTAGTGATCACCACCTCCACCTACCACTTAGACAATAGTGCTAAACATTGCTACAACCATCCAATGGTTGTGAGAATACAGAGAATGGCTCTTGAGTGAACAAGAGCAAAGAGTAGGCATGAGTGGTGGGGATCCATCTATCTATAGACTAGTCATGAGTCACCTTAATGAGGGTCCTAAACAATCAGCTTGATGGATGAGGATGGATCCATTTTCTTAGCATAAAGAATGCAACTACCTACCAAGTCGAATTCAAGTGCCAGAGAGATCACAATATCTTTCGTAGAACAATAGTCACTCCTAGAAATCTCTGAATGCTACAACCTTCTCGATGCACTTAGAGAAGAATGAAGGGGCAATTGTATTGGTGATGTAGCACCAAGGGTAGGAGACCACAATAGAAGTGATTGTTGATCATATTACTGAGACTCTCAACGCACCTGCAACACCTACACCAAATATCACTACACTCAAAGATGTCTAGAAATCTGCAAGAATCACAAGCAGTAGAATAAATGCAATGAAACATGAAGAAATATTGGACTGATTAGTGGGAACTAAGAAACTACTTTCAGACACTATCACTGTAACCCAGTGATGAGACGTGACATGCATAGCGCCGTGATATCGCGTACGCCACGATATCGCATCCCCTGCGATATCACGTACGCGATATCACGTCTTCCCCTGCGATATCGTGTATGCGATATCGCGGTCTTCCGCCATATCTATAAATAAGAGGCAGCACTCCCCTTATTTCCCAATCCTGGCTAGAAGTAGCGAAGCTCTGGCAGTTTGAACACTCCAGAGTTAGATTAATTTCCCATGTGCCCGCAGTAGGAGTCCTAGAGTGAATGGCTCTTTATTCGAGCAACTTTGTAACTTGAACACAAGCTGTGTACGGCAATAAAGAAGAACTTGATTGGATAAACCTTGCAGTACATGGTTTTATTTTATTTTTATTTATTGCTTTCCTAGTGCGCACGAGTACNTCAACCCTTTCCCTCATAGCTTAGGAGATAAACTGAAAAATACCAAAAAAATCACATACCTCAGACTTGCTTAACCATACACCGTGACATATACAAGCAAGCCTGGGAAGACAACGAACGATTAACCCCAAGTGTTTCTTGTGGCATTAAGGAATTTAGTCTGTGGAGTTCGACCGGATCGCGCGTGCACGCTCATATTCATATGGTTGAGTGTAGGGGTACCTCGCCACTCATCACCCAGTTAGAGCTATTGGAGGTAAGAGGCAAAAACATCATACTGGAGGAACAACTAGAAATAGCCAAGAAGCAGAACAAACATTTGGCTACTGAAGTTACCAAACTAAAAGCCTAGATTACCAATCCCACATTTCTCAACTCAACACTAACAAGAGATGAGGCTATGGAACAACTTCACATCAAATTTAAAGGGGTTGAGGATGCAATGGAAACTGCAATGTTCTATCGATCCTTGGTAAAGGCCACTCAGCATAAGATTCAAAAGGTCTTAAATCAGACCTACTAAGAGAATGTCTAATTAATCATAGAAAATCATCGCTTGTGAAAAGTTTATGCACATAAGTAATAGTTAACATATTTCATCCATCAATAGTAAGAGTAACTGGTCAAAGCAAACATAGAGCTGAGGATATTGGCAGCAGAAAATAAAAATCTCTCCATGGAGGAAGTCCATGCCCTTCACTAGAAAACTTCGATTGAGGTAGCCACTTGGAAATTATAGGCTCTCAAGTTTGAGAGAGTCACGAACCATTACAAAGAACAAGTTGGTCTAGAAAAAGAAGTAAATGAGAAGCACATCTAGTTAGCAAAGGAAAAGGTAAATGAGATCCTCCAACAACTCCAGTAAGGAAAATAGTTGTGACAACCCATTTTTGATGGGATAGATGCCTATAACAAAGCAAAAATATACATGAAGGAGTTCCAAATCGAGGAGATGACAGAGTACATGGAGCTAGCCAATCTTTGTTGTGCAAATCTGGCCATGTTGACTACCAAACGACCATGGTTAGAGTTAGAGAAGGAGGTGGCCAGGTTGTACTTATTATACAAGGCTGAGTTCAAGCACCACAAGGACACCAAGGACAAGCTTGCAGTGGCCAATGCTAAACTCAAAGTTCTTAAGGCATGATTCATGGATCAATAATCAACTATCAAGAACCTGTCCAAGAGGATGAATGACTACTAGGAGCTACAAAACACAGTCAAGCATTCAACATCAAATGCAAATAGTTCGCTGCTTGGTTTTTCAATGTAAAGAAAATGTTTCAGATAATGCCCTATCCATGGGAAGTCCCCATTCTGATTGACATTGGTGATGCTACGTGGATCCTGAATGATCCCTAGAGTAAGGAGGAGAACATAAAGGCATTACTTGATGCCTTTTACCTTCCACTAGAGGTTGTAACCATAGTAGCACAGCCATAGCCACCTCAACTACCACACGTGCCTAAAGCCAGTGAAGGTCCTTTAGAACCTCAAGAGCCACCACTACCTAGGATTGTTTGATCTTCTACATCGTCTTCACACCATCAAAGGATGTGCTATCCAATTTTTGTGTAGTCATGTCATGGTGTTCAATTTTGTGTCATGAACACCACAATTTTTGTAATGTGTTGATCTGTATAGTTGGGCACTCAGTTTTATCAAGTTACTTTGTTTTGTTTTGTTAAGAGTCAGTCAATAATCCCATACCTTCTCAATTTTGTAAAAGAACTTAAGGATGAGTTTTCATTTAGTTGTGGGGGTATGATGAGTGTCAAAGTGTTGTGTCAATGGGCCCCTATTGATGATGTCCCATTTACGTGATGTTGCCCCATCAATGGGGCCATGTTGACATAGTGTTTGCTACATTGATAGAGCCCCATTAACGTAGCCCTAGAGCCAAAACTATAAATACGAGCTTCCAACTATGTTTATGGGCATCAAATTCATATTAGTAGCAAAGCTCTTGTAGTTTGTCTATTTAAAAGTTAGAATATTTTTCTCAAGTGCCCATAGCAAGAGTCATTGAGTGTACAGATCTTTATTCAAGCACTATTGTACCTAAACCACACCAGTGTATACAACAATAAAGATGAACTTCTTGATAAACCTTGCAGCATTCTGGATAGCTTAAATGCTTTATTTATGCATTCATTATTTTTATTAAATATTCAACCAATTAAGCTAAATTAGACTTTAATCAATTAAGCTAAATAGATTAAGAACATAAGTACATCCACTTCAAGTGTAAACACGTATTTACTTGGTAATCCCAACAGTGTTATGGCTTGGTGCACCTAGAAGTGTAGCACTTAGTAACCTAGTAGTGGATACGTGGGTTCAGGATGTGTACAGAAAGTGGAACTAGATGCTATGTTAGGACTAGCTAGAGACTAGTTAGTTAAATTAAATTAGTCATTAAATTACTTCATCTCTCTCTTTAAGCATCAAAACCATAAAACATAAAATGATAAATATCATATGCCTCGATTACACTTAACTATACCTTTGTACTTCACAGGTATAATTGGGAAGACAATGAATGACCTTAGGGAAAGATTCACTTTCTAGAACACTAATGCATTGGAAACTAGAGAGTTCATGAAATTCAACTAGATCATGCATGAACACTTTATGATTCATATGGTTGGATGTAGGGGTACCTTCATTGCTCATTAGTTTCCATCATCCCTAGCATTGAACTTGCCATGGCACCTAAGCAGTGAGGGGGAAAGAGCAGAAATCCTACAATCCATAAGATGGATGAGCATTCTAGGGAGTTGTCAGAGGTTCCTAGGCCTATCTCCATTCAAGCCTCATTCGTCACCACTCTGAGGGAAGTATTTCCACCTATTTTTTCTTTTATTTGTAGCTATTTTCTATGCTTCTTTCATGTTTTTTTTTACCACATGTGGGGCTGTTTTTCTCAAATCTACGTTGATAAAGGGGGTATATTAAAATTCTGTCAAAATCCCACCTCTTATTTTGGCCATTTTCACATGGATCCATGGTTGTTTTTTTTTTCTTTGTTTATTTTGTTTTATTTTTTACCTTAATAGACTTAATTTTTAGAATCAATCCTATTGTTTTTGTGCTTTTTCCCAAAATTTTAGGGTATGGCCATTTTTTTTATCTAGGCCAAAGTATTCATCAAAATTCAATTTCAATGAAGTCCTACCCCACAAATTTGGTGAGCTTTCTAATGGGCATTGATCATTTCTACTATTTTTGTTATGTTTTCATGGCTATATTAAGTTGGGCTTTAGGATTTTTAACTTTTTACATGAACAAGCAAGCAATATTTTGTATATTTTCTTAAGCAAAAAGCTACATATTTTCAAAATATAATGTTATGGGTTCGTAGCCCTTCATTTAATCTTTCCAATAGATGTTGTCTCATTTAATTTGGCCTTGAAACAATAAAGTTATGGTTGTTTTCCTAACATTGCGCAATTAGGTTTCTCATGTTATTTTTGTAATTTCATGTAATCTTGGAAATTGTTTCTAAGTAAACAACAAAGGTTCTGGCTATTTTCTATATATGGTTGAGTAGGTCTTGGCTTCAACCTTTCAATGGAAGTAGAATCACTTTGATTGGACTTAAAACGGATTTTCCACAAATTTTTTACTAAGCATGTGTAATGAGGATGTTTGTGCCATTTTCATATTATTATCCAAATTGATGAATTTTTCTTACATAAATGACAAAGGTTTTGAATTGTTTCTAAGCATGGGTGCTATAGATCAGTTTAAGCTTTCAAATGATGGTGGAATCACTCCATTTGGAGCTCAATAAATTTTTGGCAAATTTTTTACCATCCCTACATGAAAAGAGGTTAATGGTGATGACTATGGCTTTGGCTAAAATTTGGTTATGTTTTATGTAGATATGTTTACACATTTTTGATTATAATGGTCATGGCTATAAGGTTGATAATTTTAGGATTCTTTTGGTGGGGGAATCACTGAAATCGAAGCATAAATGAATTTTTAATGAATTTTTTGGCTATGATTGTGTGAACAAGGAAAAATTATGGTTATAGCATATTACCCATTTGGAAATGGAAGTGTTTGATATGTATAACTTATGTTTTTATTTTGTCAACATGTAAAACTAATGCCTAATTTTTTAAAGAAGAGTAAATGCTTTTTCTATTTTTAGCAAATTTTTTACTATGGCTACATGGTTTTTTCTAAGTTTATGATGCTTTTTCTAAATTTGTGCATAGTTTAGATGTTTTTTCCAAATTTATGCACTCTTTGCATAATTTAGAGGTTAAAATTATGCTTGATTTTTCTAAATTTGTGCTAAACTTATGCATAACTTTGCATAATTTAGATGTTTATTCTAAACTCATGCTTACTTTTTTAAAAAAAAAAAAGTATGCATAATTTAGATGCTATTTTCTAAATTTATGCATAACTTAGACCAAGGTTTAGTTCTGGGAATAATGTTTTGGCTATGACAATTTGGTATGGTAATAATGCTTTTATTGAATTCCTTAAGCTAAATTAGATAAACACCTTAGAGCTTTTTACAGAGGCTAATTTCACCTCTGACTAGATGTTTTTTTCTAAATCTGCTAAGTAATTCCATAATGTAAGGCTACACAAGGTTGTAATAATGTTTTCTTGTGAATTCCTTAAGATAATTTAGATAAACACCTTAGAGCTTTTTATAGGGGCTAATTTCAACTTTGATTATATGTTTTTTTTTATAGGGACTAATTTCAACTTTGATTATATGTTTTTTTTTTCTAAATCTACTAAGTAATTTCATAATGTAAGGCTACACAAGATTGTAATAATGTTTTCTTATGAATTCCTTAAGCTAATTTAGATAAACAAATTAGACCTTTTTACAGAGGCTAATTTCACCTCCAACTAGATGTTTTTTTCTAAATCTACTAAGTAATTCCAATTGGTCACAATGTTTTTTCTTTGCTTCATGTAGGGTCTTTTTGAGGCCTGTCCTCATCATCGTGGAGTTGGTGGGTATCTTGTGCTACATTGGTCACTTCAAGACCAACACCCCACCACATGACATGCCTTTCGGGAAGCTCTTGTTGTGGTTCCAGCCTTGAGCAAGGGACTTCCTTGCCTACCTCCTTAGGAACTTTAGTTTGATTTTGAGGTCACACTTGTCCATGGATGTCACTGGGATTGTTGTGGAGACCTTGTTGCCTTGGGCATCTAGCCTAATCATCAAATTCATTACTAACAAGCCACCTTCTAAGATAGCAAGGGGATCAGTAGATGCCATAAGCCCATGCTACCTTACAGAGATATGGATGATGCCAAAGTATAGTCAATATGATGCTGACAATACTCTAATGGTGGCACATAGAGCCTACACAGTATTCTAGAACCCACTCGTCACTATGTATTGTCTACAGGGGTTAGAAGGGTTATTATAATGCTTTTATGTTTTGGCTTGACTACCTTTCCTAATTTCATTAGTTTTGTAACTTCTTGTAGGTACAAGGTCAATGAATAGGGTTTGATCATCAACAATCAAATCTTGGTAGTGGCACAAACTGCTTTGGATGAATTCACCAAGAGTCCTTAGATCAAAAATATTGTGTATCAATAGTTAATAGGGGACTTTGATGCATACACCTCAAGATTCAACCTCATATACAAGACATGCAAGGATGATAGGACAATGCACAATTGGTGGGTAGATGCTAATAGCATGGATTAGACCCTTGTAGCTAGGACCTCCACTTAAACCACATCATAGAAGAGAATGAAAGGTAAGCGTAAAGACTATATTTTTTAGTGTTTCATGCATTTAAGTATTCTATTTCTTTGCCTAGTTTTTAAAATTGCTCAAGTTGATGCTAAACTTTGGTTGTTGCTTCGTAGGACCTTCCACCTTGGCTAATGTCACTATACCACTTTCAGGTTCACGTCATGAGGATACCCTCGTCTTGAAGTTTAGTGAGGTGACATCAACACAAGAGTGGCTAAAGGAATAGGTGCCTGGGTATGTTCAAGCAAACATCTAGTGTGTAGGTTTACTTGATGTATTCATGACACCTATCCTTTCCATTCCTACTGTAGAGATGTTGCATGTCATCAACTCCTTTAATGAGAAGGTTGGCTATTTTAGCTACATCATCCAAGATGTGAAGGTGAACATGGATGTAGGTGTGGGCCTCTTCCATGACTTATTCGAAGTCCTTGCTGATGAAGCAAAGGTACCCACTAGGACAGTAAGGGAAATGGGCCATTGAGATGAACTTTTGAAGTGTCTTGGTGCCAACATGGACCACTCTATAATTTCAATGAATAGCTTCATGAACCCTAATGTAAAGAAATCATACCCTTTGTTAAGGTCGCATGTGTTTCCCAAACTATTATCACAAAAGAAGGTAATCGGCCTAGCATAAGTGTGGACCTTTAAGAAGGTCTTGGTGAAGCACATCAGATTTGATTAGGTAGTTGCTTTAGCTATTGGGCTTCAAGAGGAGATTCTTAGACTTCGTACTAACACCTCTACAATAATCCATATTCACTTTACATTTTTTGCAAGTTATCTAAAGAGATTTGCAAAGTTTCTAATGGCATATAGGAATGGGCAATGGGTTTTCCAAAATCCAAGATAATTTTATAGGCCTTGGATAAAGCACATTTATCCAAAAGTGCAAGCCTAGAATCCACCAGAGGAAATGGATGATACATTATCTATCACCACTAAGAATCTCGATGTTAGGCAATATGAGTCTCTTGATAGTACTAATGACAATGAGCCTCTCATGTTTCCCGCTAGTGTCTAGGATGTCAAATGATGACATATGAAGGTCACAGGGCTAGCTAGGGAGAAACTAAAGAGGCCTATGGAGGAGGCACCCCTTGCATTAGACCAGCCTACCCCAAAGAAGCTTAAGTTTAAGCTTAGGCCATCACAACAAGTAGTTATAGATATGCTTTGTTTCATTATTTCATGTTTTAAAGTTTATGGCTACTTCATGGTTTGATGCATTAACCCATTTTCTATGTGCTATGGTTGTAGACAAACATTAGGCCATGGAAGCCCAATTTACTATGGAGGCAGAACAAAGGCATGTAGAAGAGACACTCCTAAAGCAACTTGTGGTTGAAGGGCTTGTTAATGTAGATATAAATGATCTAGATGTCTTGTTTGATGAGGTGATACCATCTACATCCCCCATCATCATCCCTAAGAAGGAAGAGGAGGAGGAGCTATGTATGGCCATGCCTTAATATTTTCATTATATCTCATTGTTTATCTTTGGTATTCATCCTAACCTTTCAATGATTGTTATGCTTACAGTAGTCCTTAAGCCACTAGTACAAGCTCCTATCCTAAAATTTCATGTGAAACCATGGGTAGAGACTCTAGAAAAAGTGGAGTTCATGCATGGGATGGCTAAGGGCATCATAGAATGATTTTTTCCCCAAGATAGGTAAGGATTTTGTTTTATGCTTTAGTTGCAGGCTATGCTTGCGTTATGGCTATCTTAGGTTGTGCATTATGTTTTATGGTTGCATTTTATGCTTATGTAGTGCCTTTTATGGAGTCGGACCCTAGTAGAGACATGGAGATAGACTCCTTACCTAAGCTTCCCTTTGATATATCTAGTGTACCCATGAAGTTGTACGAGACTGCTACTAATTTAGCAATGTTATGTGCAAAAACTTCATGGGAGCTAGAGAGGTCCAATGAATTCCTATGGGAGGAAGCTATTTCCTTAAGGGAAAAGACTCAATGGCAAGAGGATATTCTTAGAGATCTATAAGATTGTAAGGCCTCTGTGGAAGCCCAAGTGGCTAACTTAGGGGAATTGTGGACTAGGGAGATCATGTGGACTCGCTACTGGCATGTCGTTCAAGACAAAATAGTGATCCTATAGGAGATGGAAGAACAATGTATGTAGATGAACCTAATCTTCCAAAAGGCTGAGGATTGAAAGGATCACTATGCTTGGGTCCTAGAGTGGGGCAAGACACAAAAGGACCAAAAGCAATAGTATAAGATGGATTGTGAGACCTACCTAAAGTGGCTCAAGGAGAAGTTGGTTAAATGGCACAAGAAAGAGCTATTCATCTAAGGGATCTAGGTGAAGAGTGCTTATTAGCTTTTTTAAAGTACTTTCACAGTGGAGCAATCCTGTACTCTTCAAATTACCACTATTGCAGGTGAGACCTCCATAGCTATTGCTACCTAGGAGCCTCCTACTTGGACTATTATAGAACCTCTATCATTTGGAGGAGGGCCCTCCACTTCTATCCCTAAAGGTCATGGAGCCAGAATCCCCACAGGTTTAATATATTTTATGTTTTAGTTTTGGTTTTGATTTTGGTTACAAATTACTAATTGGCTATACATTTTTGCATTTCAGGCCTCAAGAGACATTCGTGGCCCTAATGGAAAGGGTGGGAATAACCCACCACTTCCTCCTTGACATGTTGCTTAGAAGCCTTCATGAGCTTAGCTTGTGGTCTATCTAGTTTTGTTTTCATGTTGATGTCTATGCTTAGCCAAGATTATGTTGTAGATGATTATTATTCTTTGACATTTTTGCCACACTGTGTGGCCACGGATATGTATGGATATGAACACTTTAACATTAAATATAAATATTTGGTTTCATTTTTTTGGCTGCATATCATGTTGTAGTAAACATTGTAAAAGTTAAGAATGGGTATGTTAACTTTTTAGTTATAAAATCAAATAACTAATCGACGCGATAATAGGCTAAAAATAAGTATAATAAAAAAGATGTTTGGTAGCATTAGGTCATGTTGTGTGATTATGGCTACGTTGCTAGTTTAAGGTCATGGCGGGTCATACTACCAATTTAAAGTCTTAGTGGACTATGTTGTATGGTTACCATTTCTAGTTTAACATCATGGCAAGTCATGATGCCAATTTAAGATCTTAGTGAACTAGTTGTAAAAACGAAGTATATTTATAAGGCTTTTTCAATGTTCATAACATAAGTAAAAATAAAGAGAGGTTGTAGCAAATAGGTTAAAAGCAAACAAACTTAGGCTACATGCATATGCTATGTGAATAAAGAGTAAAATAGCAAATGCATAAATAGATATAATAAATCATCAAAGAAAAGTAAGGCTACATGGCTATCAATGCATCTGGTCATAGGGTCATGGGAAAGTTAAGGTAAACCTCACATGTGCAGATTTTCGCTAATCTTTGTAAGATTAGGGAGTGAGTAAGGTCTACTTTGCATAAGCTTATATTCACCATCTCCTTCACTTACAATGTTAAATGGAAGTTAATCCCATAATGTATCCCATTGCTTATCGCTATCATCATTGGCTTTCTTGGGTTTTTGCTCTTCATGGCTAGGATATTCTTCTTGAAGCTCCACTTTGAACCCTGGATCTATGTTTACATTGTTGATAGCCAGGGAAATTGCATTATCACCATGAATGATGATTTCACCTTCCTTGTAAGAAAGGTGAAATTCTTGATGAATGGAAGAGGACATAGCTTGTAATTAAGCCAACAAAGATCTTCCTAGAAACAAGTTGAATCCTAGTATCTCTTCCACCACCAAGAAGTTGGTGGTTGTGGGGAACTACTTCCCTACTACAAAATCCAAGGAGATAAACCTCTTGACGGTGACTCTTGATCCATTGAAAGACTTAAGAGCTATGGTGGTTGTAGGTTGTATCTACTCAGTTAAGGCCAAGCATTCAATAATGGTACATGGGATGACATTGGTTGTAGCTCCATCATCAACATGCACCTGATGGACTTTAAACTGTCCTATCTATATGGTTATGAATAAAGGGTTTGTAGTTACTTTTCCATTTTTTGGATTAACCTTGATTTCACTATTATGAAATGTTAAGGGTGTTAACTTCTCCCCCCTTGGCAAGGGAGGAATCATCACTACCTGGATGCCTTTCTTGTTAGTGGAAATGTCCTCACTAATGTGGATGGAAGTCAACAATTTGACTAGCACCTCTTGATATATGGCAAAAGTCATGATCAGGTCATACAAGCTTAAGGTTATATTCTTTTGCTTAATGGATTGTCTAACTTGATCCATTGCACTAAGGAAGTTTTTATCGTTGGTAGTAGGCTTGTCGCCCTGGTTGTTGTTCACTTCCTTCATGCATGCCAAAATGCTAACTTTGGCTTTAGGCTATGGCTTGCTAGTTGAAGGGATTGGGGTAGAGAAGGTCATGTGTATAATCAAAATGGGAGAGGGCTTTGGTGGGCCCACTTCCTTTCGTGCCTCTATTTGCTTGTCACCCTTGTTATTAAGCTTTTGCTTACGCTTCTTCCTTTGTTTGGCCAAATGTTTTTGGTTGTCAACTATTAATTGTAAGGAAGAAGCAATAGCATTAGCCACCACAAGGGGTTATTGTGTAGTTGTTTGGGCTATGGCTAGTTGCATTGTGTTAGGCTGGGGGACCTTGATAACAAAAGGTTCCCTGGGAGGCATTCATGCTAGTACTCTTATGACACAGAGGGTTCTTGAGATATGGGAAGTTGAAGAAGCTCTTTTATCATGGAGGGGGTACTTGAATCATGAATGGTTCTCTTACAAGTCCCTAATTGTCATTAATATTGAATGCTAAAATAACATAGGAGCTATCATTAGCATTCAATGGGTCCTTGTAGACCTACATCAACTAGTTTTGCAGCCAAACTAGGTTGGAAGCATCTAAGACCAACTCTCCCTTACCTATCATCCTTTGTAGGTGATCCTTTAATGCAAGGGAGAAGTTTGTGTCATGACCAGGCAGGTGATGATAATGGAAAAATCAATCTAGCTTGAAATACTTAGGCAACTAGGGATCATTCTTCATTGCCCAAGTGGGATCTTTGGCTATTTCACATAGCCACTCATGTTTCTTTCAAGTGTCTTTGGTCATTTTTTTTTTGTTACATGTGCCCACTTTTTAATAGTTGCTCTGACAACTCTAATGGTTTCATAGGTAAGATAGTATATTTAGACCTATCCCTCCTTTCGAAGTTAGGTCTAGTTGTTGTTGATGTAGTGGTGCCAAAGGCCAATGGTTGGTTATTGTAGTCATTAGTAGGGACCTTGGGTGGATTGGCATTTAGCATGTACTTTGAAGTTTTTGTTTCTTTTGTCATAGTTGCTACAATCATGTTGTTATTTTTTTCTCTTTTCTTTATCTCTTCGAGTGTGTTGGTTTTTATATGTTATATAGGCCAGATCATGACTAGACTCCATAGCATCCTCTATATTTTTAGTTTGAGAGAATGCCTGGCTAAGGGATTGTGGATCAAGGTAGTAGAGTTTAGACTTGATGGAGTCATTAATTGCTTCCTTAAATATGGCTAAAATATGAGCTTTAGCTATGGTCTCTAGTATTTTTTTTTGAGTAGTCCATTCCATCTATAGATGAACTTCTGTATAGGTTCTAAGGGCCCTTGCTTGATCTTCATGAGTTGGTCAAGCATTGTGTCAAAATTCAAGTTATACTTGAAGCAATTGACAAACTAGGCAACCAAGTCCTCCAAAGAGGATATGGATCCTCTAGGTAATGCATGGTACCAATCAAGTGCATTCCTAGTCAAGGGCATAAGAAAAATCCTCATGATGATATGAAGCCATGGCTACAAGAGTAAACATTCAGATCAAAATGTAATAAGGTGAGCATTAGGATCACCTTCTCCATTATATTTGGTAAATTGGGTAATAGGGACACTGGGAGGAAGTGTCAAGGGTGGGACTACAAGATTGATGGGATCATCCTAGTAGAAGTCCATAATCTTGACAATTTGTGAGGTAGAGACTTTAAGCCTTTTCAACTCCTCTATTAGGTCCTAGATCATTTGGAAGGCTTGATCCAATCCCTATGATAGCCCTGTTGGCTATGGGATTTGCACATATGGCTATGGTGTTTATTGTGAGGCTTGTGTCCTAACTATGGATTGCAAGATGAAAGAAATAGGTTGTGTTATGGTTGTGGCTTCTGGGCCAAACAAAGAAAAGGATGTCTATGCTAGTACTTGAGGCATAAATAGGATAAAGAAGGTGTATGACCCTTGTGTCACTTGGGGTCCCATGGTGGACCCCACATGAATAGTTAGTAGATTTATGGTGGTAAAGACCATTGTTGATGGATTTATATATCGAGAATATGTTGTAAATGGAATTGGTGTGTTATAGGTTTTTATTTGTGGCATTGGCTGAGTTTGATGTGTGGCTATAACCAGTGTGGGATCCACTGTAGTAGGGTAGGAAGGAGTGGAAGATGGTGGCACCATGCCCATGGAGAAAACAAAAGCATTAGAGGAAGGTGTTGTGACCTTGAGGGATGTTTGTTGGAATAGTCCACCTAGGATGTTTTTAGGCTTAGATTTGGCCTTAAATTCATCCTCCTCTTCCTATTGTTCCTCAAATCTATGCTTGTCATCTTCCTCTTCCATGGCAATCAATTGGGCTAGGATGCAAGCATAGATGTTGTTAAGGGAAATTTGGTCATACAAGGAAGGGATGTACTCCTTCCCACTCCTATGTATAAGCTCAAACTCCCTCTTGACCTTTACTTCTCTACATGGAATTTACATCCCTACCTATATTTTAGCATAAATGAAGTTATAACGATCTTCATTTATGGCTACAAAATCAAGACTCTTCCCTCTAATCCTCAAAGATCACCTACACTCAATGATGGTAGGGTTTTTGGGATCATAGACCCTCATGGCTTGTTAACTATGATCTTCACTAGTGAGGGTGAAGGGAAATTTGGTGGACTGTTGGAAAAACATAGCTATAGTGTTGAGAATGCCTTAAAATAGGCTATAAATGGTAAAATAGAAGTAAATTCCAGTGAATGGAATTCAAAAAATTTTAAAGAAAATAAAAATGGCAAAAAATGAGGTACTTACTACAATTAGTAAGTGAGGGATAAGAGGGGTTTACCCCCTTTACCAAGAATGGAAAGTTGGAAATGTTAGTATCAAGCCTCACCCAAGTTAGCCTCCCAACTTCCTCTATGTTGGGTATGGCAAGGAGGAAAAGAAGGGGGATGAGATAATCGAAATCTCACACCTTCTAATTCAATGTTGATGAGGGGGGAGGCTGAAAACCAAAGTGGAAAGTTTGGGTTTTTCTATTAAAAATTGGTTTTAGCAAGATGTTAATTCTCTTAAAAATGGGGGGAAGCTAACTTCTAGAAGTTCGGTAATTTCTAGAAGGGATGCACCACCCACTTTCAAAACTAAAAGCAAATTGAAATAAAAAGAAAAAGGATGGAAAAGCTTCAACATTGGCCTTGGAAGAAAAAATTCACAACGAGTGCTATGAAAAGTTACCACCCAACCATCTGCAACTTCAACGTTGTAGTTTTGGTCACAGGGGGGAAGGTGCAGCATTGATCTTTTAGGAATTTCGACTACAAAAGTATGGGACAAGGCTTTTAATTTATAATGTTGGTTTTGGAGAAGTTGGTGTTAAGCCTCTCCCACGTTGGGCTTCCCAATTACTTTTACATTAGGTATGGCAGGAGGGAAGAAGGGAGGTGAGATCATCAAAATATCACACCTTCTAACCCAACGTTGACAAGTAAGAAAGGCTGAAAATTCAAAGTGGAAGGTTGGTATTTCTCCATTAAAATTAGTTTTAGCAAGCTGGCAACTTTCTTAGCTTGGAAAGATGGGGGGAAGCCAACTTCTAGAAGTTAGATGGCTTCCAAAAGGGTTGAACCACCCACTTTAGAAACTAGAGGAATTGGCTAAAAATTCATAGCAAGTGTTGTGAAATTTGAACACCCAAACCACATATAACTTCCACACTAAGGTTTCTACTACAGGGGCATTTTGGCAGCCAAGGGGTATAAAGAAATGCACCAAATAAAATCAATGATGGCTTTAGAAATTCATAGCAACTACTATAAAAATTTCAAAGCCCAAACACTTACCACTCCCACATTGAGCTTTGTGAGTAGAGGGGGATGAACTACAGCATTAATTGTGCGGTAAATTTGAAGGTTTGGCTGCAAAAAATAAGAAAAATCTTGCAAATGATAATGTTGGCAATGGAAAAGAATAGATCTCGTCATAGAACTTAGGAAAAGGCCCTCCTTCTAGTTCCAAGAAAAACTATTGCAACTACAAACCTCTATCAATGGAAAAATTGAAGATCCTTAGTGCAACAGTTCCTCAACCCATGAATCCCTAAGGCCTCCATGAAAAAATGGGATTTGGGGTACCCTAGTTGGTTCAGTAGATCAACCAAGGACTTATGAAATGCAAAGCATGATGAAAAAAATGTAAAAATAATAGTAGATTTGAATGATGCACAGATAACAAACAAATATAATTTTTACACAAAATGCAAAACTTAAAACTTTAATGAGAAAAAATAAAGATAAAGTTAGAGAAATGTGTACAAATGGCAATTGAATGAGCAACCAAGGGGGGTTCACTAGTGTAGGAGTTCAAAGCCCATTAAAGTTAATGCAATTCACTCCACAATCAAAGTTCTAAGCCATTCCTAATGCTTTTGAAACTACCTCAATTGCAACCTTAGATCTACAATGTTGGCTATGGTGGGGATTGAGAAGTGTGAAAAATCTAAGCTACTCAAATGCTCTATGTTGGAAGTTGGAAATGCTAGGAGTACAGTGTGAAGCTTAAAGATTCACAAATCCCAAAGGTGGTTACAACACCATAAGATTGTAGGGTGTCTACACTAGGATCGAGAGAATACAAGTGTGGAAACTTGTAAAAACTCTCAAGTACTTGAGAATGTCCAAATATAGAACTGTGAATAATTTTGTGTGCAAAAGTGTGTATATGTCAATGATCTCGAATTGCAAAAGTGTTAAACTACAAAATGTGTCGAACTATGTCAAAATTTTGGAACTTGTAAATGGTGTTGGAGGATGATTTTTATAGGTTTTGGGCCATGAAAGATACATGATGAAAGTTAGCTATAAGATGTAAATTTTTGTGGTGTTTCAATCCTCATCCTCATGATCATTAGTGGGCTCTGATAGGAGGAAGCTAAGGCACCAAGACCATGACAGGGAGAAGAGAAGGACTCATGATTACCATGATTATTGCCCAAGGCATTTAGATGAGTAAGATGAAGATTATGAATGAAGAAGATGCAAGGATATGAGAGAAGATCAAGAACAACATGAGCACCAAAGGGGATATCACTACAATAGAGCCAACAAACCTTATTATGATGATGAACCCCTATTGGCTACTCAAAGCATGATCAACATTAGGAAAGTTGTTTATATACTAGCCATGCATGTCAAGGATAGCTGTATCAAATGGCTAGATATGAATAACATGCCCAAATTTGAGGGTGGTTATAATGATTATCCTCAACACCACCTTCAAGCATTTCACGATGCTTACACCCTACAAAATATTGAAAATGACTGGAAAAAATTAAAGTTGTTCCCACATACATTTGTGAAAGAAGTTGAGAGTTGACACAAATCATTTAAATCATAATCAATCAAAAGATGGAGTACCATATTAGAGCTCTTTAATAATAAATATCAAACTTATTCATAAGTGTCCAATTTGCAAAAACAAATCCAAGAATGGAAGCAAGGGACCCATGAATCCCATGATGCAGCAATGGACAGGTATTATTCACTATTGCATAGATGCCTAGACCATATATTCTCACAACAGGAATAGCTAAGGCACATTGTAGATGCGTTACGGAACTAAACCAGAGAGGCCCTTGGGGTTTATGCCCAAGGATGATTGTTAGAGATGTCTTTCCATCATATACAAAGATTGATTGATCAAGTGACAAAGAAGGAAGAAGAGTTAAGAAAGAGAGAATTAGTGAAAGAATATAATAGAGATCCATCTATCAAGAAAAGAGATGTAAGAGTTTGTGATACCCGAGAGGAAGAAACCTTGGATTAGGTAATTCAAAGGAAGACTCTACCAATTCAAAAATTTGTAACTAACTTCATAGAAAAGGAAGAGAAAATGTGGGACTCAGTTAATAAAAAAATTTACAACAACATTGAAAATTGTGGAAGAAATAATAGAGCAAGCCTTTGGAAATAGCAAGGACAAGAAGAAGAAGAAAGATTTTGGACAAAATGGCAAAGTAGGTTCAGTGGCTGAGTGTTTAGACATAAGCTCTGAAGATAAGGAAGGATGTGCCTTATGCCAATATGAACATCCCAAAGGATGCTTTCTAATAATGGCACACTTACAAGAGATAGGGGCATATGCACTTAATCCCAAATTTTTCAAGAAACAAATGCCCAATCAATTACCTTATTCTCAAGGTAACTACAAGAAAACCTTCTAACCAACATACTATCCCAGTGGAGCCTACTCACAACCATAGGAGTAGTACCATTAGTAGTGGCAACAACCCCAATCATAAGGCATGCCACCACCACACCAAAAATATCCATATCGGTAGCCAGATCCATATGGATACTATGTGCAACATCCAGTCTCTCTTGAGAATGCTGCAGTTCAGACTCCACAATATTATCCCACTGAGTACCATAGACCAACACTGCCAAGGATAGATTCAAACTCATACATGCATCCATCCACAATTGGTTCTTCCAATCAACATCAAAATCCTCTCCTACCAATGCCACCGCCTGTCATGTAGGGGAACTACCATCACAATTGTAACAAAAAAGTGTAATAAGGGTGGTTAACATGTAGAAGGATGTGATCATATGCAAACCAAAAAATCCAAGAAATGACTATTTTCAAACAATTCTCGAGAAGATTCAAAGAATGGGAATCACATTTATTTCCATCTAATCCTCATCCAATCCCCCAAAGAATAACAAACTTCCCTCTTTGTCAAACACCAATATAACCATTATCATGCTTACTCAAACAATCACCTATTAGATAAAGGTAAGATCCCTTTCACAAAACCAAACAAATCCAAGAAATCCCTTAGTTTACCCTGAGGTAGCAAGGTAGAAACCATGCAAAGCTCTACTTGATTCCAAGTCATGAGTAAATTTGATCTCATAGGATATGTATCAAGCCTAGAATCTACCATCATTGAAGAAGAGAAACATTTGATTAGAGCTTGCAAACCAGTTGATCACAGTTCCATTTGGACAAGTGGATGATGTAACCACCACCATCAGTGGTTGGTCTTACCTTGTAGATTTTTTGGTAATTCACGTTAGTAAAAATAAGGGAGAATTTTCAATTATCATGAGAAGGGCCCGGCTTAGCACTGTCAATGCTAAGGTTGGTATTCATGACTTGTACTTAGAGATATCCAAAGAAGATGAAGCTAACATCATACAGAGATGCAAAGTTTCATGTATTGCATATAGTGACAATGGATGCAATGGCATGCAGAGGATATGTAAACAAAAAGATACCAAGGAATGTAATAAATATATAGAAGAAATATGTGTAAAAAAATGTCTGTATGTGGTAGCCACACAACAAAAAGACACCCAGTGGCTGATCATAGATGAAGAAACTCAATCCAACAAGTATATGGAACTAGCAAAGCAAACTATTAGTGACTATGTTGAAGAGGCTGATAAGCTAGAGCAATCAAGGAAAAGGAAATATTACCCACAAATAAATCAAGAAGAAGAGACAAACTTGGGACAATTGAAGATCCCAAACACTATGGAGCCATAACTACTAGAACTAAAGGTCCTACCTACAACATTGGAATATGCCTTTTTAAATAATAAGAAGCTAGTAATAATCAACACCAATGTAAAAGAAGAATAGACGAGGAAGTTGCTGGAATGGCCCATAGCATTTGCATGGTCTTATAATGAGATCACATGAATTGATTCAAGAATTTGTCAACAGATATATACTAATCCAAAGTCAAACCATGACACCAACCCCAACGAAGGCTCAATCCCAAATTAAAAGAAGTAGTTAAGCAAGAGTTGGAGAAATTGCTAAAGGTAGGATTCATCTATCCTATTGCAAATAGTGAATGGATCAATCTCTTAGTGATTATTCCAAAGAAAGGGGACAAATGGAAAGTCTACATTTACTTCTAGATGTTGACTGCTACTACATTCAACTCTGCCATTTGTTGATTAGGTCCTAAATACCATCATAGGACATGAGTATTACAGTTTTCTAGATGGATATAGTGGATATAATCAAATCCAAATTGCACCTAAAGATCAAGAGAAAATAACTCTATGGGTTATAAGACATTTTGGAAATTACCTATAGGGTACTCACCATATGAGTTAGTATATGGTAAGTTACCAATGCTCCCAATCTAGGCAGAGCTCCATACTCTAGCTACTACCAATCAACTTGACCTTGATTTGAGCTTAGCCCAATGTGAGCGCCTCATGAGTCTAAACCTCTTAGATGAAAATTGGCTTGTAGCACTCATGAGTAATGAAGTCCACAAACATTACTCCAAACTTAGGTACAATACACAAATGAGGCAAGTAACTATACAACCAAGTGATATGGTCCTTCACTATAATCCTAATCATCTACCCCAAAAAGTCAAATTTCAAACACTTTGGAAGGAACCATACATTTTTCAAGCCACTTATCCATCTAATGCCTTACATATCTACCACCCATCCTATCCACATAAGCTCATTCTTACTAACATCCAACAAGTCAACTTCTACTATGAATATTCCAAGGAATCTACCCAACGTACCTGACAGTCTTCTACTTGCTCTTTCTTTTGTTTGACCGATTCTAATGATAATTGTGGGGGTGTCCATTTGGACCTATAGGTACTTTGCTCACTTTTTCATTTTTTTCACATTTCTTGTACATTTTTCCATTCTTTTATACTTTTTAAGTTCTTCATAATTTTCTTAATTCCTTTACATTTTTCCATTCTCTAACATTTTTCATTCTTTACATCTTTTTCCATTTTTACTATCTTTTTCATCTTTTTAATACTTTGTTTTCATTTTCTTTGTAAATATTTTTGATAAGATAAGATAAAACACATCAAGAATAAGATAAGATGTAGCCTAATACGGTGAAGATTTCTCTATGTTATCAAGTCATAAGGGACTAATTATTTGTATAGTGAGGCCACAACACTCATCCATCTATTCCATTAATAAGAGGTTCTTACCATGGCCATAATGATATTCTTTCCATCATCAAACTAAAAATAAACTTGTGATCATTATGCCTAGACCGAAAAGTGAAGAACCAAGTGTAAATGTAAAAGGTGTGACATCAAGGGTATTTGTGGATCTTCTCAGATGGTTACTATGAGTTCTATCTTGCTACTTAAGTTGTATTATATCCTTGTAGATCTAATGAAAAATGGAAGTAAGAGTCCAATAAGTGTTACCTTACCAAGTCACTAGAAAGGCATGTTACCCATGCCTGAAGGTAGTCCTTTGGTGAGGTTTATATAGTTAAAAATAAAATAAATGCACAAGAATAAATTTCTAGGGGTTCCAGTAGAAAGACATGTTACCCATGCTTGAAGGTAGGTGGCTTCTTAGAAATCTAAAAAAAAGGAAGAAGAAAGAAAAAAAAGTGCATGGAGTAAACTCCTTCCTTAGACAACATGCCAAATGATAATACTCCTTGCAATGGTGATAGTCTTATGGTGATGAATTTGAGAAATAAACTAATGTGATGTCACTAGAATGTGGTCTAGACTTGGTTTGAATCTTGGATGGAAAGACTAATGATTACCTTAACCACCAATAAAACACAAGAATTCATTATCCCTTTGGTAAGACACCTCATGTCCTAAAGTTTGCAGTTCCTTCTAAGTCCATTTCATCTCACTGTATATGTAATCATAACTTGTGATTTTATGTAATATAGTGTAATTTTCCCAACCTAATGCTACTAACATGTGTGTTTTTCTAAATAGGTATGTGTTACATTTAACTCCTTGAGTAACTAAGGACACTTTTAGGTATGGTTATACAAGGGCATTAAGGGCTAGAGCCTACTTTGGGGAGGATCCACTTGTATAACTGCTATATCATATACCTGGCAAGCATTTCCACATCATCTTGAGCCTTTCAAAAACAATGAATGTTAATAAAAACCTTCCTAATCATCTCAAACTCCAATTGAACACTAAATCTTCATCATCCATTTCCTATCCATCTAGAACATTTAATAAACTTTCATAGCCCAAGATTCCTTCTTTATGCACTTTCTATGCCAAATTTTTAAAAAATATGCACCATTCCTAGCCCATGACCCTATAGACATGTTTCATATCTTCCAAACATTCCAACAAACTCATTCTTTTTCAAGAAAAATCAACAAATTTAAAGTTTCCACCTTTGATATCGAATCTATGATATTGCGCTTAAAAAAAAGTATATATAGCGCAGGGGCCTTAGTGAATTTTTCATTTTCAACTTTTAAAGCTAAGGGATTTTTTACCATTTTTCTTCTAAATATAGAGCTCTGACCTCCCAACTTCAAATGCTCAGAACTCAATCCTTGTATCTTCCTTTTCTGAGATTTTTGAACCTTGTTGATCACAGAGCTCTCAACTTAATCATGGAGGGGAGGGGGTGCTTAGCGTGATATCGCTAAAACTTAAGTCAAAATTTTCTAATGTCCAAAAGGTGTTATAAGGATATGTAAGGAAGGGAAAATAAAAAATATTTAACAAACTTCAATCACACTAAAGCTAGAAACACTTAAATAATCTTCTTAATGAACCATACCAACTATCATGAGTTATAAATAATAGCAAAATAGATACCTGTGAAGGGCTATAAGGAAACTAACATCTAAGGGGTTTATTTTGAAGAATTTTTTAACTATGCAATCATAACAAATTAAGAACTTGATCTAGTAAAAGGTATGAGTAAGGAAAGAGTTATCAAGAACTGTAGTAAACATGTTGATAATTTTCAAACCCTTGTTGATTGAAAATGGTCCCAAAAAGAGGAGTAACAGGAGGGCCTTCACAACCAACAAGTAAAAGGCCAAGATACCATGGACAAGGCCGAACAAGGAAACAAACCCCACAAGCAGAACATGTAGAGTAGGAGGCTCAATCCTTTAGTCTCCATCAAGAAACTCCTGCTACAAGACACTTGGCATAGGCAGAGGCAGCAAATCCACAAGCACCAAAACAAGGACAATGCCTCATGCTATCACCAAATTGCCTTCAAGCCATCCAAGAGAAATCAATCATGTCCACCATGATCGTGGAACTCAACTTTGGCCCATTCTTGCAATTTGTTCTGAAAATGATGAAGACACAACTTGAAGCATCACCGTTATGACCCACACTCACAAACAATGAGGAATGGTATTTGGGGAAGACATATCAATTCTAGCATAACAAAGGGGAAGATACAACAGTTAACATTGAGGGATTCTCAGTCTCCTATTCTGTAAAGGCAATAGACAAAGCCCTTAATATGCCCAATGAAGGAGCAAAAGTAGCACACCTTTCCATTAGATCAGATATGGATATAAAAAAAACTATGATTACAAAGAGCATATGGCAAAGATGATAAGGATTACAATGAGCTAACTCTTGAAAAAAGGATTTATTTCAAAACTAGCACATATCACATGTTTCCCACAAAAAGATTAAATAGGATATTAACATATGCGACCAGAGGAAGTGCAATTTTACTAGGGAAATTTAATGTAAACATCATGTACCTCTATTTTCTTGAGATCCAACGATGGTTTGAGGAAAAGAAGGTAGGGAAGTTGACACTTCCATTCCCTTGCCTCATCAGGAAGTTGTGCAGATGTGCTAAAATCCTAGGGTACACCAATGAAATCCCTAGGAAGGCTCAAAATTCTTCTTATGCTAAAATGCTTAAGTCAGCACCACCAAAAAAGAACTAGGTGGAGAAACAAACAAACATTGAAGAAACTACTCAAACTACTATGCAACAGCAACAAGTAGGACCCAGTGGTCAGTAATAGCAAGTTCCACCACCACCGCCACAAGACTATAGGCCATCAATGAGTCATCTACAAAAAATTGTAGAGACCATCAGTTGGGGAACACATGAAGAGGTCAACCAATATAGATTCATCAACAGTGTCATCTAATCCACAATTTACACAAATCCTACTAGTGGACAAACCACATTACAATCAGGAGGAGAGGAACAATGGTCACAATAGATTTTTGGAAATGTTGCATCATTTCAGGTGGTGCTAGAAATTGGTGAAGGATCCACAATAGCGGTTATGTAGCATCATGATGTAGTAGGAGCCAAAAAAGTGATCACATATCACATAAAGAAATCATTCAACATACTTGTTATGCCACTAGCTAATCTTTCTGGAGCTAGAGATGCTCAAATGCTAGCTAGTACCTCAATGACTCCTATAGATATTGAAGATGTGCTAGATCGACTACTATAGATTGGGCAAGTCATGACAAATCTTTTTGACATCCAAAGTGATGTCAGTGTAGTACAATTAGAACTCATAGCACCCAAGGGTAAGTTGGTCATGGTAAAGACTAAGGTAGAGCATGTAGAAAATGAAATCCGTAGATTACAAGAAGAGCTTACAACCCTAATGATAGAATGGAGATATCCTACTCAATTTATTATGCCTGACTAGTTGGAGCATTTTAGAGCAGAAAAATCAATCACTTCATGGAGCATAATAAGTAGATGAAAATGAGAAGGAGAAAGTAGTGTGGAATGCCTCAGTAGCAAAAGCACAAATATATGCACATGCTAAGGCATTGATTACAATATAAGAAGAAAACAAGCAACTTGCTGCAAACAACGCTAGGTTGATCAATGTGGAAAAATAGAAAATCATTCTTGAAGAAAGCATCCATTAGTTAAAAGAACAACTGATGAGGATCAACCAAGATATGAGCTGCCTAGTACAAGAGAACAAAAGCCTCTCAATGGAGGAGGTACACACCATCCAACAAAAATCAACTATTGAAATAAGTGCATGGAAAAATGAGGGAAAAATGCATGAAAGTCTCAAAGAACACTTCTGCGATCAAGTGGGCATGTACAAATAGATCAATGAGATGGAAATCCAAATGATGAAGGCCTAGATCAATGCCATTTTAGCATAAAATCTAGATTGAAAATCCATCTTAAATAAAATGACCCATGTCCACTAAATAAAAATTAAAAATAAAAACCTATAGATAGAAGATTTGATAGAATACATAGGGTTAGCTAACCTTTGTTATGCTAACTTGGCCATGTTGATAGCAAGGAGGCCTAGAAAGGAGCTTGAACAGCAAGTAGGGCCACATACACATTGTATGAAAAGGAGTTTGTAGATAGAAAGAATGCCCTACATAAGCTACATGTGACAAACTCTGAATCAGAAGTAGTTAAGGCTAGCTACTAAGGACAAAAGGATGTTGCAGCGAACCTAGCCAAAAGAATGTCTGACTATCAAGAATTAAGAACTAAGGGTAGGGCATTTGAAAAGGAAAGAAGGCAATTTACGACATGGTACATCAAGGAAAACAAAATGTTTCCTCAGTTGCCATGTCCATGGGATGTACTAGCTCCATCACTCATTGCTCAATCAGCATGGATGGTACACAGTCCTAGAACGGAGGAGGAGAAACTTCAGGCACTTCTAAACAGACACAAATTTCAGAAGCCTAACAACAAGGAAAAATAGTTGATGGAAGAGCCACCACCACTAGGCACAACTTAATCTGCATTAAGCTTCTTCAATTTTTGTTTGTCTTAACAAAAATTGTGTCAATTTTGTAAACACCACTAGAGTGTTTAGTGTCATGTAGATAGTGTCATCTAAATCTACATCCCAATTTTGTAAGGGACTCTATCCTCATTTTGTTTTTAACTTGAGGACAAGTTTCCAATGTATTGTGAAGGTATGATAAAGTTACTTGACCAAAGATATCGTAACTATGAGATCGTATCTATGATGTTGTATATTTGATATCGTAGCACAAGCTACATCATCATAGACTCGATATTGTATGATGTGTGCAACCTATAAATACAACACTTAGATGCATAGTCCACAATAAGTTTCATTCCACTAGTAGCATAACTCTTGTAATTTCATTCCGTAGTTAGCAATAGAATGTATGCCTACAATGTGATGTTCAAAAATTGTACAGTGTCTTTATTCAAGTGAATTGTACTTGGACATAGTTCATGACTAGCGATAAAGATCGAGATTTCTTATCATCATTACAACATCCACTTAGTTTTCTTATGTTTACTAAGAATAATTTTTCCTATTTTCCTAGTTAATCATTTACTTTACAAGCATTTTATTTCAAATGTTGAAAGTAAGCGGTATGGATATGACTGGTTTTAACTACTAAGTGTAGTTATCTAGTAACCCAACAATGATGTTGCTTGATTCGTTCAATAGTAATACCACTTGGTAATCCCAATGATAACTACATGAGTCCAAGGCATGTATACTAGACTAGGACTAGATATCCATCACATTAGGCTAAGTTAGATTCACTTTCTTGCAATTACTTAGACTTAGGACTAGAAACTATTTTCATTTCATCAAGTTTGCTAGGTGCAAGAAGGGCTAAACAACATCAGATATAATATACCTCATGATGAGCTAAAGCATACACATAGACTTCACTAGCTACACGTGGGATGACAATAGTCTCAAACTTAAACCAATTACTAGCATATTAACATTGCCGTGTCCATGGATTATGATTTGGTCACGCGAGAATGCCTATGGCTTGTATGTTTGGGTGTTCAATTACTCCACTGCTCATCAATATGCATAGAACCAATTGAGCTCCTTACAAGTACCTATATTAATAAGATGGATGAAATGAAGCAAATTCAAAACAAACTCTTCCATAAAGAAGTAGAACTAGATTGTGGGGAGTTGAAAATCCTTGAAAATTTTAATAGAAACCCCTTGAGTTAAAGACTTTACCAAAAACTTTAGAGTATGTCTTTCTCAATAATGGTAAGCCGGTAATCATCAATGCCAGTATCAGTAAGGAATAAAAAGGAAAGCTACTAAAAGTTGTGAATAAATGGCCAACAACTTTTGCTTGGTCATATGATGAATTAACTAGAATAGATCCATGTATATGCTAACATTAGATCTATACAAAATTCACCATCAAGCCAAAAAGGTAGCCGTAGAGAAGGTAAGCCCACTTATTACTATGCCAAAGAAAGAAGGATAGTGGAGGATTTGTATAGACTGCAGGCTATTAAATATGGCGACATTCAAAGATCATTTTCCATTGCCATTTGTGAACTAAGTGTTGGATACAATTGCAAGACACTATTACTACAATTTTTTGGATGGATATAGTGGCTACAATCAAATTCAAATAGCACCAGAAGACTAGGCCAAGACAACGTTCATAAGTTCTAGGAAATTTTTTGCATATAAAAAAGATGCCATTTGACCTTTGTAATGCTCCTACAACTTTCCAACACCTAGTACTGAGCATCTTTTACCAACAAATTGGTAGTGATGTGGAAGTCTTCATGAACGACTTTTCCACCTATGGTACCAATTTTGAAACAGCATTGGACCATTTTGAGTAGGTGTTAAAATGATTTGTGGAGATAAACCTGTGGCTCAACTAGTAGAAGAGCCACTTGATGGTCCAAGATGGCATTGTATGAGGACACAAGATCTCAGGGAAAGAAATAGAGGTGGATCCAAAAAATGTAAATGGCATTCAAGGAACAATTAGACAACCTCAAACAGTAAAGGATCTAAGGTCATTCCTTGGTCATACTAGTTACTATAGGTGATTCATTGAGAATTTCTCTAGGATTGCAAAATCACTAGTGGAACTCACAAAGAAAGATGTAGTCTTTGAATGGATCAAAGAACGCAAACAAACATTCTAACACTTATAGAAGCTTGTAGAAACTCCAATTCTACATGCCCTAGATTGATCCAAGCCCTTTCATATAATGACAAACACATCTAACTATGCTTTGAAAGTGGTACTTACACAAATGGATGATTAAAAACATCCATATTACATCCCTTGTGCAAGTAGAAGCATGGTGGGTGCACAACTCAACTACACCACCATCAGAAAAGAACTTATGAAAGTGGCATATTTAGGCACTATGTACTTAGATACCCAATTTTTGTGCACAACAACCACAATGCAATCTACTTCTTCATGAACAAGCTAGTGGTTAGTCCTCCTGTCATATGGTGGTTGGTGATTTTATAGGAATTTGATCTTTACCATGGTGGACAGGAAAGGGACTGAGATTATAGTCACTGATCATTTGTCTGAGTTAAGATGGGATAGCAATAAGGATGAAGAACCATTATCTAATCAATTTCCATATGAACTTCTCTTTACTAAGTCCATTGAAGTTTAAGCACCAAAAGTTACCAATTGGTATGATGAGTTTCGCTCCTATCTACTCATATAGGAGACTCCCATAGAATGGGATAATAAGACAAAATAACAATTTCTTCACTAGGTCAAGCATTACATGGACATTGAAGGTAAACTTTATAAGATTTGTGTTAATGGCTTAATATGATGGTGTGTACTTGATGGAGATTAGTTGTGAGTCCTCCAGGATGCTCATGAAGGTCCTTGTGTGGGCCATTATGCAGGAAGGAGGATAGATACAAAGATCCTCATGGAAGAACACTTTTGGTCAACCATCTTCAGGTATGCTCACCATTTCTCCCATTCATGTAAGAGATGTCAACGAGATGGAGGAATAACTATCAAAAGAGAAGAACACCTATCATTTATCCAATCACTTGAGCCTTTTGACCTTTGGAAAATTGACTTTATGGGACTCATCACTTCCATGTTGAATGGAAAGGCCTATATGATAGTTGCTATTAACTACTACACCAAATGGGCTAAAGCTATAACTGTATCTAATTGTACATCTCCACTGCAGCTTGATTTGTTCAACAACAAATGGTAAACAAGTTTGGTGTGCCTAGAGCACTAATTTTGAATAATGGAACACATTTCACATGGTCTATTATTTGGAAGTTGATGTAATACTTGAGAGTGCAACATAAACTTACAACCCCTATCGTCCCCAAGCTAACTAATGACATAGCAGGGGTTAGTAACCTAAGTTTATCTATTTTTAGAGGTTAAGCTCCTAATCTTAAGGCCCAAGATGGCCAAATAGGTTAGATTTGTTAGTCTTAACAATTAAATTATTAGGCATGGTTAGTTAGTCTAAGTTATGGCCTCTTAAGGTACAATTTAAGGTAACACCTAATTATTGGGTATCCAAATGATCAGTTTGACCTTAAGACTGAGTTCATGAGGCTAAAAAATGTTAGAAACAATTATTCATATGTTATAAATGATCGTATACTCAAGTTATGTTAAATTAAGGCTCCAAGGATTTTGAGGCATAATGTTGAGGCAAGGATTAAAAACTAAATTTTGGAGCTTTATGAGGTAGATTTGACTTTACCATTACATCCAAGAGAAAAATTTGTAGGAAAAAATTCTTCATTCACCAAAAAAAAAAGGCTTGCAGAATCAAAAGTAATGGCTTTTGAAGTCTAGAACTTTAGGCACAAAATTCAAGACTTCCTAAGAGCTTCCCCAAAGGTCACCCATCCTAGTAATATTCCAAGACAAGCCCACTTAATTACAAAATATTTATCTCATTTGCTTCCAACTTGTCAATTTGACTAGTTTTCAATTTTTGACCACATTTTAATATTTGAAATTTTCCTCCCTAAACGTCAAATTTATATGTTCTGTTATTTCATGATTTTTGGAATTTTTCATGACAAAAAATTCAAATTTTTCCATCAATTGACAAAAAATTCCTAATGGTTGAAACTACTAAAGGAGATAGGATCCTATAGCACCAACACTATTCATGATCGTCGAAGGAGGCAGGATTTGGCAACGCTGATGGTATTTGCAATCGTTGGAGGAGGTAGCATCTTGTAGTGCTAATAGTCACCAAAGGAGGCAAGATCCTTCAACACCAATCATCACCAAAGAAGGCAAGATCCTCCAATGTCAATGACGCTCCTAGCCACCATGGGTATCAAAAATTTTAGCAAATTTTTCACCATAGGTAGAGGCTAAGGTGCAAGGGCAGGTGAAGTGCAGGCAATGATGATAGGTAGTTGATGGCAACACAAAAGAGGGTGGTGGGACCATGGTGGTATAGAGTAGTAACAATAAGAGGATATCAAAGAGTACATAGTAGGACAACTCAAAGTGGAAGGACAATGATAGGTAGTTGATGGCAACACGAAAGAGGGTGGTGGGACCATGGTGGTATAGAGTAATGATAATAAGAGGATATCAAAGAGTGCATAGTAGGACAACTCAAAGTAGAAGGACAACCTTAGAGAGCATGCAACGTAGGTGAGGGTTTGATATGTATGGTTGCAACTATGGCTTGGGCAACTAGGATGGTCTAGTGGCCCTACCACAATAGGCAACACCTAAGCCTTGCATAGCCCTATTGTGATGCAAAGTGCCAAGGCCTTCTGTGGCCTTGCTATGATGTGTGGCCTTGCTATGATGTACAACAGCAAGGTCTTACAGTCCTAACATGATGCAAAATGGTTAGCCATTGTAGCCCTACCATCACACAACACAATGGCCATTGCAACATGCTTGGTTTTCTAAAGAATTTTTAAAATTAATATATATATATATAAACAAGTATACCATCATGTAGCATCCATGCAAGTTGGCTTGATGGCAAGGGAAAGGGGATTGAAGAGTTAGGGTTTGACAATTAAATTATCTTTTGTTCGATTCCAAGTTCCAATTTTAACATTAAGTGTTTTTTTATCATTTTATTATTATTTTATTAAGGCACACATAACGAGAAACTTTGAATGACATAAGTCCAATTAGGATGAAATTGGTACTATTTAAATTATCTCAATGAGCATTACATGGTGGGTATGGTTTTAGTGTTTAAAAATTAAATTGGATTTTCAAAATTTGAAAAGATCACAAGAGCTTATTTTGTCAACTTAACATTACTAGGCTTATGTTCAAGTAACATGAGGACTTCTAGATGACTTGGATTTGACTATAAATGACTTCTAGATGACTTGGATTTGACTATAAATGATATTCGAACTATGGAACAAAAATGTAACACATGATCCTTTATACTTTTACATTGTAATGTAAGCCTATACTCTCACATCATGGCTACACCGTAGCAAGATACTAAGAAGAAGTAAGACATCACATTATTACCCTTCTGAGTATTGGTATCTCTATGAATCTCCTGGTAATAATCTTTACTGGTAGAGTAAAATAGAAGGAAATAAAGCTACCAAAATTTTATATAGTTGGGGTGAAAGGGTTAAAAAAATAACATATAGATGAAGAAGTGTTGATATTTCAAGTGTTGCTTTTTAGGTGTGACTTAAATAAAAGTGTACAATACACCAAGCAAATTTCAAAGGGACAGGGATTCCACACAGGTATAAATTGAGGAGAGGGTATTGATGTTTCATCTACATGGCACAAAAACATAATGTATAGAAAACGTTTTATTTTTTATATTTCAGTTTAAATGTTACTGCAACTTTCAAAAGTCAAAAGTAGGCCTCAAGTCTTCGACGAGGTGAAAGTGTTCCATTTCAAATGTAATGACTTTCAAAAATCGAAAGTGCAGTTAAGAAATCGAATAAGCCTTCGTCTCTTGGCCAATCGGCCAAACATCCCACTACAGGGATAGAAGAGGGTGTTAGAAGCCGCAACCCTGAGTATGTCACTACCTGCAACCCTGACCATGTGACTAGGTAAGCTTGCACAACCTGCAACAAGCAGGTTGTGAATTTCCCGAGCTGTCAGCAATTTTTGGTATGACGTGTTGTTCAGACTTTTACCCTGAAAACTATTTGATTTTACATGAAACTAGTTAAACTTAATTAGCTTTAGGATTCACCCCAAATAATAATCTAGAGCATGAAACACAGTACAATTAATCTCACCTATTTTCTCATTTTGAAAGCAGATAACTGGCAAACATATTTTACCTGCACTGATGCTACATGTATCACGCACAAACATAATACATTCGTTAATAATTCTGAAGTATTAATGACGGGCTGTCATGAATTTGCCAGTTCTTGAAGACGGTAAATGTTAATTTTTGCCCTATTTTACGTGTAAAAATACCCTAAAACCGTGATTGGATGGCAAATTCAAACAGTAATTTAAGTACCCGTCAACATATCTGCCCAACATCATGCTTCCGAGGAATTATAACACCCTCGAAAAGAATTATAAAGGAATATAGTGATGGTAAAATTTCAACAAACATAATATAAAATGAGGTAAAAGCAAGCCATTGAGTTGCATACTTGAAAATGGCCAAAACTTTGGTGACTGTTGCTGGAATCATCGTTAAATTGTTTTCATTGAACCAATGTTGTTATTAAACAACCTGAAAAATCCAATCAAACAAGGTGTAGAAAAAACCCAAACACATCACCATTTCTCAGTACAAAACAAAGCCCAACATAATTAAACATGCACAAACAGGAAACACAAGCTTTGCTACAACTACTTTCATCATTAATTAAGAAAGCCTTATATTTCTCTCCATATCGAGGTTCCAAACTTCTCTTTGAACTGGAAGATAATATAATGCAGTGAATGTTCGCATGCTGATAACTACGGTGTAGCTAAAGGCAACCATCTATAGAGGAAAGTTGCATGCAATTCATTGCAATGTTCATGCTTCGGTAATCACCTTTTTGAGATCCTAAACAATAATACATCCCATCCAAACATAAACATCACAAATCACAAGAAAATGAAATTAAAAAGGGAAATAAGGGTAAAGACACTAAACGGTCTGCTTTCAGGAACACTAAAAACCATTATCATATATGCAACGAAGAATTTAATCTAAATCAAGCAAAGACCAATCTCTTGAAAGTTTCATCTTTGAGGTTTTCTCCTCCATTCACTTCGACCTCGGTTTATTTCAGATCCACCATCTACCAATCTTATCAAATGCACAAACTCAACACCATCTTTGCTTGAAAGGGATTTGTCAGAGAATTTAGCAGATGATGCGCCATTACTCGAGGCTGCTAAATTATTTTCAATTTTATGATAATCAGAATTCTGAGATTCTAAACTTGTCAATGATTCTACAACATCGCCCTTGTTACACTCTCTCCTGTATTCAAGTGTGATTGTGTGGAGTTCATGAGTATCTAAAATTTCTGGTGGCACGCTCTGTCAATAAAAAGGACACTAACAATCAATCCCGGATCACACTAGCAATAAATTGGAAATTTTGAATATTATTAAAATTTCAATGGTTTTGCAAAACTAATTCAATAAAGTTCCATAGCAAAAGAATAGGATAGCCTCGATAAAAGAATATTGGTTATCGGATCAAAACCTCAAGAAGCCACCCAATATATGTCACATTATTCACATGTTCGTTCATATCCAAATCAACTCTTCTAGGCTGCCAAAGAGGATGAAATCTATCAACACTTGCATCAAAATGTTTGATAAACAAAATTGAAATATAAATAATAATATAGCCAATTTATAACACCTAATTGTAGCTTGGGAATTGCATATGCATTGCACAAAATAGAACTTACCATTAGAGCAGATACACGGTATTCTGCAGCATCTTCAAGCTTGTAAATCTTTTTTTTAGAACTACTAACATCATTTTCTGGAAATACCACCCTGCAAACGAGACATTAAACTCTAAGCAATCACGGGTAAACAAGAATAGAATAAAATAAGCAAAGCAAACTTCCGGCTCGAACTGCACCTTGGTTCCTGAGGAAAAAATATGATGTATTCATCCCTTACATCTTCCGTTACTCTAGCAAGCCGTCTAGTGTCCTGATGCATCATAACCCATGTGCTTCACATAAAATTTAGAAAAAAAATTATGTGAATTCCTCAACTGAAACAGGAATGTAAGAAAACAATGCAGAGTAACTGAAATGCATTAGGCACGGGTATACAATTGTAGCATGCAAGCTAGAAAAGCAGACGCTAGAGGAAAGCAATCAAGAGGGTATTCTACAAGAAAGCAATAAAACCAAACACATTGCCACGCCCATAGAAAAATAGTATTTTGCAGCTAAATACTAAAAAAATGATCGATAGTTAACCCCCCAAAAAAATTAGAAATAAAAGTTAAAAAATTTCTTTGTAACGTCGACGAATAAATATCTGACGTAAAGAAGCGAATTACCTCGTAGCTCGTCCAATGACGGTATTTGTGGTGGCATCCTTGAGAATCCAATCTCTTCTTGTGGCAAGCTTACCCTCAGCCTGGCACCACGTCTCTATTTCCACCAAGTCACCCCTGCATTTTCAGATGCCCCAAAACACACACAAATCATCAATCCATGCTCAAAAACATAAAAAGATCATAAACCCTACCGCCACGACACAAGTAAACAACTCTACGTAAAACAATCCATTAGCATTTTAAAAAATTAGCAGTACAACAGAATGCTTTCCCCTCAATTTTACTAAAAGCATAATTGTAAGGCCTAATCGATCGAGCCGATCGATGGCGGCCAATCACTGTGACAGTACATCCTAAGCCCTATCATATCCATGACTTTCGCAAGAACCAAATCGTCAAGAAAGCGGCATCACCTAACTTTGACACAAACGCAATAATCAATCGAAGTCGTATAACATGATTTTGACAAAAGAAAAAAGGAAATCGTCTAAAAAAGGAACCCAAAAAGAAAAAAGAAAACGAATTGTTGGATGTGTCCGAGCCCTAAAGGGAGGCAATCCAGAGGCACAGATAAACAAACCCTAACGCAAATGGCAGACAAGCAGGCAGGCAGGCAGGGAGGGGGATTCCAGCGGAAAACGGAAAACTGAAGAGAGATAGAGGAAGTACCAGAGGGGGTACTTGTAGACCTCAATATGCATACGGGCGGTGACCCAGATGAGGTGGCGCTTGCGCATGGTGGGAGTGGTGGAGAAGCCATCGGTGGAGAATCCCACACTGCGGGCGTGATTGCAGGCGCATTCCTGCATCAGATTGGCCACCGCTTCGATGGTGGCCGTCCGATTGGCGCCCACCTCGTAGCAACGCACAACAAAACGCTCCACAAACGAAAGTCCATCACCTGCAAGTCCTCCTGATCGCAGGGGAGCCATCACCATCTCCATCTCCTTCTCCTTCTCCTTCTCCCTCTCCTTTTCCTTCTCCTTCTCCTTCTCCTTCGTCTCCGCTGCCGCGGCCGGACCACATGTAGCCCGGAAAGCCACCGCCCGTCGTTGTTGAAGACGCAACGACGCCGGCCACCGCCGGCGCCGCTGGTACCCGGATCCAATCACGGACCACGGTTTCAGGGCCACCCACGAGACAGACGCAGACGCAGGGGCAGAGGCAGAGGCAGAGGCAGAGGCACAGGCGTGTCTGCCGCGGGCGCTGAGCTGAGTTTGTTTCAAGGCGGAGCTCCCGACATTCAGCATTTTTGTTACAGTAACTCTTGTTATATGTTGTTATTCACAGTGGAGTGTGGCCAGCGTTCTGTAACTTGTATCGCTGGGGAGATGGAGCTGGGCCAGGGCCAGGCGTCCCTGATGGCTGTGCGCTTTTAAGAGAGAAAGAAAGGGGGGTCGTGAATGCGAATGGGATGCAGGGCGCGTGTACCACAATAAATTGCGAATTGCCACATAAATATACGAGGAAGGAGATGGTCGACACATTTTATAATTTCATTTCGCCATCGCAGGGAAGGAAGGACAAAGGGCTAGGGCTGTAGCTGTAGCTGTAGCTCTATCCGCAACCTGCTGTGTCTCTGCTCTTGTTCTTGCTCTTGCGTTTTGCTGTGCTGCTGATGGTGCTGGTGATAGTAGTGGGTGTCGTCGTCCTTGTTCTGGTCTTGGCACTCGTGGCTGACCTGTCGTGACTTGTATAAAATAGCAGATAAAAAATTACGGTGGTGGTGTGTACTTTTCTGGTGCACTGATTTCATCGTCAGAAGGCTGCTGTGTGACTCTGATGTAGATTTTCGGGCTGTTGCTCTGCCTCGTCTTTCTTTCTTTCTTTCTTTCTTGTTGGAAGAGGGCCAGCTGCTGCTGCTGCTGCTACTGCTACTTCCAGCGACGAGTCCAAGTCAGTAGCGGTTGGCAGACGCCGTCCACGCATGTGGGAATGGTCGATTTGGGATTCTTGCTCGCATAAACAATGCCGTAACTCCACGTGCTTTGCTCAACAAACCCTAACCATCCTCTTTCGTTTTTCCCTTTCCCGTTGCTGTCGATGACGAATGGCAGGCAATTCGAATCTGCGAATACTCCTACTACAGATTAGATGAGCCTTTTCCTTGAAAAGTTCGCCTCACTGGCTGGCTGCCTTGTTCCTGTGCTTTGGAATAAATAAATATTCACGTTCCTATACTTTGGGATGAATTAATATTGACAGTTTGTCACAGCCGTTGGACGCTGACATGCTTTTAACGTGAAGGATCTGCGCCGCTGATTGAACTGATGATGGCTATTTGCAAAGAAACAGAGCGTGTTGGACATGCACGATTCTATCGTATCTTCGTGTAAGAGGATGATTGGCAATTTCAAACTCTTGCCCTTACGAAGAAGAGTAACCCTCCAATTTTTACATTAAGTAATCTAATAAAAGGAGCAAGGTATCAAATTCCAAAGTCTGTGCTCTAACAAGAAGGATGCAAGCCTGTCTCTGTGGGAAGTCTGAGCTCTATCGCAACATCTTTGAGGCTATTTGTCAACCGTCTGTGTACCGTCTTTCTCGGTAGTCATCCCATGCTATAATCTTTACCATGATTGTCATTGTACGGTATTATAATAACAATGGTAAATTGAATTTAATGGATAAGTCTTTCGGTTTGTCTGAAATATGTTCTAGGTTTGAGTTGCGTCTTAAGCATTGTTCTCTACCCAAGTTTCATGTTTTAAGGATGCTACCCATGTAACAACGTTGCCGTCACGTTCTCCAACAAACAAGTAACCCATGGAAGGGAGCAAACAGCACCACAGCTTCTTAATACAAAAGGATGCACCTCAAGGACAATGACTAAACTCTGAACGAGGACCTTGCAAACAAGTACACAAGCAACCCTGTAGACATCATTGGTAAAAGGGAAAACGATGCATCTACAAGGGGCACCTCACCCCTAGACCCCTCACGATCTAAGTCAAAGTTTAGCATGGCACCACACCAAAACTATCCAATCCTAGCTACCTACATATCTATGACCACCACAAAATCAAGTCCATGTAGTTCTCCAAGTGAGAGTAGTATGAAGAGGACTTAAAAAAGGATACAACAAGCTAAGATGGGTTTTCTAACACTTGAGTGCCACCCAAGGGTGCCACTCAAAAGACCAAGTGTTCCATGGTCCTTGAACCATGGGGATGGCCCAAGAGAACCTTTGCCCTGAGACATCTCTTACAATCCTTCCCCACACAAAAGAAGCAATGTCCTCAAAGCGAAGCCTAGGATAACTTCGAGAGTACACTTCAAGTATGGGTTTGGAACTTCGTCAACTCCAGGGAATCCCTCAACTCAACTGATGCCAGGCTTAAAGGAAGGTACCATCCCCAACACCTAATACGTCCTTCCATGCAAGGCCTTGCATGAAACGTAAAGGACACTTGTAGGAACCCCAAAACTTTCCGTACTTTGTGACAAGAGGGAGAAGTCCAACCTAAAGGGCCAATGTCTCTAAGGCATCCCCTAGATCCATCCCTTATTGGGTCTAGAGACTTGTCTTCTTACATAGACCCATCCCTATGCAAGAGGAGAAGCTCTTCTTTGACAAGTCCAGGCAAGTTCTATTCTAAATGTCATCTCAACACCCATTGATTCCCTTGATTTTTTTTTTTTTTTTGGCATCAATCTTGAGGGCTCACTAGGGCCATTACCCTTCTTGGTAATGGACTTGGGAAATTGAAACTGAGAGAGAACATGCTCCAAAGGAGCCATGTCTTCGCAAGCAACTCAAGCTTGCCAAAACCCCAGGTTCTACTTATCACATCAAGGCCCATGAGGTCTCACCAATCTAGCCATCTATGTACTAGATCACCACGTTTATAGTGCTCACATATTTTCTTTTGTTTTCTCACATCACATCTGTTTAGGTTGGTAGGAAGGGAGTCCAGCATGATCTCCCTTTGAAACAAGGTATAGAGGCAAATCTTTTAAATTTGACCTTGCCATCCACAGATGCACCAGCATCACAATCCACATCTCATCATCCCACATTGTTCCATTTCCATAGTGATGAGTGGCGAGGTACCCCTACACTCAACCATACGAATACGAGCGTGTACGCGCGATCCAGTCGAACTCCGCAGACTAAATGCCTTAACGCCACAAGAAACACTTGGGGTTAATCGTTCGTTGTCTTCCCAGGCTTGCTTGTATGTGTCACGGTGTATGGTTAAAAGCAAGTCTAAGGTATATGATTTTTTTGGTATTTTTCAGTTTATCTCCTAAGCTATGAGGGAAAGGGTTGAGAAACTAACTAACTCTAACTAATGTCCTAAGTCTAAATTAACTAGCGTCAACATCCGTTCCCACTTACCGGACACACCCTGAACTATGCAACT